>JAPYYV010001648.1:0-23339 GCA_030522625.1 Copidosoma aretas | reverse complement strand
ATGGGGGTGGTGGAGGATTTGTGGAGGGTTTGAAGGGGGGGGGGGGGGGTCAAAATCAGTTACGATGAAAGTCACGGAGAAATTGAACGAACTTTACCTTAAATTGTAGAGGGTTGGTCAGGAGGTTGTGGGGGGCGTATGGAGGTTATTAAGGGGGTGGTGGATGTGGGTGTATCGTCAAACCCGGCAAAATCACTATATAATATAGTAAGATGTACATAGGACAAGACGCGTCAACCGGGCCACCTAAATCGCCGAAATTTTCCGCCACACAAAAAAATAAATTTTGGTCTTAAATTTTTAGTTGAAGCATAAGCTTAATAAATTCAAGTAATAAAATGTAAAATTTAAGAAGGCGGATACAAGATGGCAGCTAAAAGATTACAAATCAACGGATTTTGATTAAAAAAAAAATATCGTATTCTACTCAAAATTTTAAGAAAGAAATGTTTGGTGTTATTTTTGAGTAAAATTGCCATTAACGAGAAAAAAAATTCATGAATTTTTTTAATTCTGCTAGCCTTATACCATCGCATGTTTTGTGCTCATACAGCGGGAGATAACCCTATGAAAAAAAATGTTAAATACATTGGTGCTTGAGGTCCTTAATTGCAAGTCCAAGGTCGGGTGTCTAAAAATTCCAAATGGAGGATCCAAGATGACAGCCAATGATAAAAATCAACGGATTTTAATGAAAAATAATACTACCGTATTCTACTCAAAATTCTAGGAAAGAAAGGTTTTTTCCTATTTTTTTAGTAAAATTGGACTATTGTGAGGACACTGTTCTATTGGAAATTGCATGAAAACAACTATTCTTATTCAATAAACTTTTTTAATACGGCAATCTCTGTCTGTATGGGACCAAGCCATGCGATGGTATCAGCGGCTAGAAGAATTTAAAAAATTCATGAATCCCTTTTCGTGAACAGCAATTTACTCGAAAAATAGCAAGAAATTTTATCTCTTAGAATTTTACGTAGAATACGATAGTATTTTTTAAAATCAAAATCCGTTAATTTTTTATCTTTTGGCCGCCATCTTGAATTCTCAATTTTAAATTTTTTGACACTTGACCTTGGACTCGCAATTAACGACCTTAAGCACCCAGTACTTAACTATTTCTTTATAATGGCAATCTCTGTCTGTATGAGACCAAAACATGCAATGGTGTCAGGCTAGAAGAATTAAAAAAATTATTAAATTTCGTTTCTCGTCAATGGCAATTATACTTATATAATAGCATGAAACATTTCTTTCTTAGAATTTTGAGTAGAACACGGTAGTATTTTTTTCAACTAAAATTTCTCGATTTTCATTTTTTTGGCTGCTATCTTAGATCAGCAATTTTGAATTTTACTTTCTACATATCTAAGTGTCGGGCCATCATGGTCAGGTAGATATCCCCAATAAAATAAGGCTCGATGAAAACACGGACAAAATTTCAGGGCAAGTTGCTGGACTAAATCGAAAGAAAAATGAAAATGAAAATCGGACTTTTAACACAGGCCTTACAGATCTTTTTAATTTATTCACCCGACGTCACAGCTTTTTTCAGCCCAAAGTCGGGACATATGATAAAAAAACTGATAGAAGTTTGTTGAAGTAATACTCTTTCAAATGGTATTGCAAAAATATAAATTTGCCGAACAAAATCAAATGATATTTGTTGTTGAAAGTAGATACCATAAGGTTTGTAAGTTAGCTCGCCACTCGGTCTGCTGTCTTACAAGCCCGCGAAATTTAAATATTTCAGAACACAATTCAGAAGTAGATAAATATATTCTGCATTCGGAATATTTAAAAAGAATTTGGTCTATGTGTCTGCATTTCCAGCTCAGACCAATCTGGTCGCTATCACTTATGAGTCTCTTGTGAGTCTCTACTGATGAGCATTCTTACGGGTCGTACCCAAATGCCGTGGACAGTTTTAGGGGGGAGGGTGGTTTGGTTAAATCATTCGGATGAGTGATAAAAGTAATTAATTTGTACCAGCTGATGAAAATGCTTGTAAGAATTCCTTCTTCTTATAAGCTATCAAATCGGCAATTCGTATTTAGCATATTTACCGAATAAGTAAAATAAATAAATAAAGGAAGTTATAGCTGGCAAAAAGTTGGATAGAAACACAATTTTTTTCTATTCTTCCCAAAGTCTGATCACACCAGAAACAAAATATGACAACAAACAATGCCTAATAATTTAGAATAAATTTTCAATCCAACTGAAACAAACTGCACAGATGATTAGAGTCACGTTGCAAGCAAAAAGTGTGTTTATAGCAAGCTAATATGAATACCTATCTACATCGTGCCTCCTCTGATGCATTGTCACAACATGATGTGTATAGGTGTACGAACAAGCTGGGTTTAACCTCATTTTGTGCCTACAACGTGATTATTATCACCAGTGCACTTTATTTCAGTGGGATTAAAATTTGATCTGCATTATTAGGCATCGAGTTATGTCATATTTTGAAATGTGCATATTTGGACCTTTGTGAGTATGGGAAAAAATGTTCTTTGCATCAACTGTTTGACCACGACAACTCCGTTCATCAATTTATACTATTTATCAAGTGAATATACCAAATATTCATTGTCCATTCGATGGCTTAAAAAAAAAAAAAAAAATTCTTACAAGCATTTTCATCAGCTGGTACAAATTGATATCTTTTATCACTCCAACACTACTTTAGATGCAGATTCAAATTTTTACCCCAGGCTATTAACATCTTGCATGATGACGTCACAAATAAATGAGCCTTATGTCTAGCGCGGTACGTATTGCAGAAAGCAGTAGTGATCATGGTATATGTGGCCTAACCTTTATACTTAACAAAACATGGAACCTCAACAAAGAATATCTCCGTGATTTGATCGTCAACATCAGTTTTTCTTGAGTACAGAATAAAGCTTATGATCTCTGCTTTCGTGCTATTATTTTTTGTAGATTTATGTTAAAAGGGTCACTTTAAAACTGTTTTTTTCAATATTTTTATCGTCAAACCCACCTAAAATTTGTATACCTGTTGAAAAAGTATTCAAGAATAGCATACATCAATTCGATGTAATCATCCATTACTTTTCATATCAATAGAACCTTCTTGAGGTGTATTTAAAATAAGACCACTTGACGTTCTACTTGGTCTTTAAACAAAATCAGGCTGGAACACGTATTTACTTTTTTTTGTTTTGATCTCGGAATTGACCATACCAATTAGAACTGACCCTAAGCGAAAATCACCTGAGAAATAACCTGAGATTGGTGAGTAGGGCACCCTGAATCTTTCCATTTTTTACTTGTTTTAGATATCTTTTAAATTTTTCATAGCTTTGAATGATATTGTAGCAAGTATTTTATTGTCATAATTTATTCGGCTACGTGTTAAACATTGAAAATAAACGAAAACTTTTTAAAATATCTTGTAATCAAGGGACTAGGGACTGCACACAGAGATATTAGTTGCATGAATTGTTACCGTAAAATCAACAGCAATGTTGTGTCCAACGAATTTTCACTATAATTTTTATCGTAGCTATATGGTTATTTTCTTGTAGTAAAAAAATTAGTCCCACTTACTATACTTTTTACCGTAAGCATACTGTAATTTTTCCCCCGATTTACGGAAAAAAAGTCAGCCGTCTATAATTTGTTGATAATACAGATGCTTATCTTGTCAACAACCCCAATAAGTAATCAAGAAATAAATTTACGGTATCAACGAAGTGTCGACGACTGACGTTATCTTTTCCATAAATCGGGAAAAAAATTACAGAAGCTTTACGGTAAAAAGTATATCTAAGTGAGGTTAATTTTTTTACTACAAGAGAATTACCGTGAAGCTTCGGTAAAAATTATAGTTAAGAATCTTTGGTCCCACATTCTTACGCTGCTTTTACAATCAAGAGTTGTGTCACGTTTTTTCCGTGTAGTTATACTTAATTAGTACTAAAACTTATATATTGCTCTAATGAACTAAATTTACTTACCTTCTTTTGTTTAACAATAGATATTCCGCATGCGCAATTTTTATGTGTCGCAAATAGAATACTAAAAAGAAAAAAGTTTTCTTAGATAATCTCTAAAACTTCCTAATAATATATAATGATTCTCATTAATTTACAGGAATGTCTAATAATCTCGAATGTTATTCAATAGTTTTTAAAGATTTCAAAAAAAAAAATTCAAATTCCAGCTAAAATTATTCATAATTATTGCGTTGATATAAAAAGAAACGTTGAAATTATTGAATAGCATAAGAAATACTGAGAAATTAGAGAAGAATTATCATAGTTTTAAATGATTATCGAAGATTATTATTTTCTGCTTAAAAAAACTGTCTTAAGGGGGGAAAGGGCTATAAAATGCTTTACTTTAAGATCAATGCAAGGCAGATAGATAAATCGAGAAAGCTACTTCCAGACTCAATGCGACTATGAACCTACTTAAAATTACTATCAAGCTACCATGATCAGATTAGAAATTAGGATTTATTGATCAGGACTCAGCTTACTTACTCTCAAATAGAGGGTATACATGAAACTTATAATATAAAATTAACTATCTAACTTGGGTGGTGTCCCTGCATATTAAGCGTGTGGGAAACTATCAAGGATTGTGTATATCTATACCCCACCAGACATACAATGCACTATCGTTACTGCCATCACTTGTTGGTACAAATTCCATCAGAGTAAATGTTAACATATAGATACTCACCAGATTTGAGTACGGTATGTCGGATAGTGATATGTAAAAATAACCCAAAGCTCGGTCCCAAAGTAATCCCTTACTCCAAACTTCTATAAGCAGTCCAACGCTTATGTCGTTCATCTCACTAAAAATAAGAAAAAGATCGTAAGCATATAATTTTAGAATTATCGATGCGTTAAGCGGTATACAATTATACAAAACTTAATAATACATGGCAAACTCTATCAATGTGTTGGAACCTCCAGCATCGATGAACTTTTTCATGTTTTGAAAAACAGTATGTGTTATTATTTACGTTACGGAAAAATCGTTAATCTATATTGAATAGCGGAACAATCAATAAGAAAGTTTTTAATATAGTATTTCAGCACGTCACACAGTGGGGCAGAATCCCAGGAAGCTGACCAATATTCGAAAAGTTTAGTTAAGGATCTCAAATTCTTTACTCAGGGATTTTTGCGGTCGCTGAATATGGATCCTTTATTAGAATTGAGATTTTCAGAAAAGCGTACCTAAGATGGTGGACATAACTTTACAAATAAGTCGAAACACTTGGTTAAAAATTTCAAAACTTTTAACTCGGTGGTATTGGGGTTAAAGGTTGCAAATTCGTTTTTAGAAAAATTTAAAATTATTTAAATAGTACAAGTAATGTACGAAAAATTCCACAAAAATTTTTAATCTTTTATATTTAAAAAATAAGAAAAAAATAGTTTTAAGGTAAAAATGTTTAAAAATTAAAGTTATTTTGTTAGGTTTCCCATATTTATCAACTAAATGATTTACAGTGCTTTAAAAATTCGTTTTCGCGTGAATCTGCGATTTTTTGCACATAATTACAATGAGATTCAGCAAGAATTTGCTGTCATTTAATTATTTTTGTTTTTATACATAAAAAACAACAATTATAAAATAATGCGACAAATACAAATCTTTTTTATAATTTTTTACAGAAGATGATCGTTGTTTGACAGAATAGAATATATTTCTGTATCTTCTGAAGATAAAAATTTTGAGCTTTAATCATCGAATGGTAATAAGTTATGATGTTTTCCTACATTTGAAACTTGTAGAAGACTATAAACTCCTTTTAACATAGTATTAGTTGATTTTGCGTGAACTTTTCGACAACTAAATATATATAGGTCAGAGCTTACCAAAAATCTATAAAATGCATATTGTATCGTTCTAGTTCGTAAACATTTTCGTGCGAAATTTTCACGAAATGATTTGATAAATTATTAGAAGATTCTTGTGCCACATATGCAAGCTCTGACGTAGATGCTTTGTACGCAGTCCTTTAGTTTTTCGGTGCCTATTCCAGTCAAATAATGCTTCAAAGCTTGAAAAAGGTCTGCCAGCATTTGTTTTTTTTTCAACATTTTCTTATGTTTGTAACTTAATAAATCCATTAAAAAAGTCTGCATTTTTTTCCAAAAATCCTGATTCCGTTCTTCTACTTGTACTTCACTTTTTTTTAATTTTAGAAAATACATTTCTCATATAACTCTTATGAGTTTCTGATAAACTGAATGTTGACTGTAGTTTGCTAGACATTAACTTTACAACAAATATATGAATTTGGACACGTCGACATTAAAGTTGTGTTTTACAGCATCATCTTGTCAAAGCTTTAACAATAGGACTACGATATTCCAAACATTAAATATTGTAATAAGTTGAATTATAGTATACAGTTAAAAACATTTCTTTCTAATTCTTATGCCAAAAAACTTGTATTTAGATTTAGTTTTAATTTAAAGTTTCAGTCGACCGGACTAATGAGGCAGTATGCACAGTGCACACACTTATTTATATATACACATACATGCATACATAAAAATACTTTAGTATGCAAAAATATGAAAAACAACGTCTTTATTTAGATTTGCACATAGTTTTAAAACAAAGTCTCATTTGACCGGACAAATAGGGCAGTACACACAGTAGACTTACATATACATGTATAAATACACAATAGTGCACATTTATTGTAAGTCATATTTTTTTTAGGTTTAATTACTGTTCAACATTAATACACAAGATTACTCTCAATGGCTTGTACGTAGACGTTTTCTGACTATAATTGGTTTTTTCGTTAAAAATTCGTTAAAACACAGAGGGGCAAGTTGAAGCAAAAATTTTTTTTGTGACGTAAGCATAATACCTTTGCGTACAATATCCAGCAAGCTTTACTGCGGTGCAAAGCGGTGCCACATTACTTTTTATCTAAAACGAATCTCATTTTAACAATATTTTTTAACAAAAGTTATGTAAAGGTGCTGCTGTGTTTGTATTATAGACTTGCTTAATCGGTACATAAACCATTTTTTTACACTCTGCATACCTTTAGAAGTTGGTTTTATTTTTTTAGACTGCGATCACTTAAAAATAACATTTTTGATGCCACCAGAGATATATGCCATTATCTAAATCGTTAGAAACTTTTAACAATAATCGAATGAAAGTTCAGTTGCGACTTATATTTCATGGACGGTAGAAGAAAATCTAAACTTTCGTGACTGATTCCTTACTAGTAAAGGTGTCCACGAGCCAACCTTAAGAAGAAAAATCCTGTACAGAAACTTATTTTTTTAATTTTGGCTAGCTTTTTTGGATTCTGCTCCACTGCTTCATAATGAATAAGTTTTTTATTAAGATTAAAGTAGTCAAGCTCAATTTTTATTACATTGTTAAAGATATTACTCTATAAAGCTAGGATCACTGAAAAAGAGCAGAAAGCCTTACTTTTACCAGTGCTGGGAGCTTAAGCCTTAGTTTTTCCAAGCACGTTTAAAAGTCATAAGAAATCACCAGCGCGATTTAAAATCACAAAATTCAACAAAAGGCATGTACACGAGTTTGGATGACTTTGCATATTGAGCCGAGATGAGAGTAGGCTACAACGTTCCTGTAAGTTTACGCTCTGGCTGTTCGACCCTGGCAAAATACATATACACACACACATCTGTCTCTCCATCCTTCACGCACACCCCACTGCTATAAACTCTAGAGCCTCGCTTTGCTCGTTCAGACACACATACCACACTGTCGTGCTCCTACATCCAAACAGAGCCGACGGTGCTAACATTCCACCCACCACGATCAAATTGCAAAATTTTCATCGTCTCCTGTAATTAAAGGATGTTTGGTAGAGATAAAACCTTCCAGTGAATGTTTTTGAAATTTCGACCAGACGTTCTTATTATTGTAAAAATAGACCCGTCAAAATTTTTAGACGTTTGTCCGTTTCATTTTCGAGATATTAAATTTCAAAGTTTAGTCATTTCAACACGGTCGCTTAAGGGAAAACTGACAAAAACTAGTTTTACAAAAATTGGCCCAATGAATATCTCCAATTTTTTTATATGTCACAGATAATGTTATTCATTTATTGTGTACCAAGTTTTGCGAGGATCAGCTGATTTTTTCTACGAAAAAAAAATAAAAAACGGTTAAAAAAAACGATATGACAACGTCGTGGGTTACTCGAGCTTCCGGCTTCACTCGCCAGATGGCCATAAGTCTCGAAATCGCTTTCTGTAAAGTGGAATTTATTCGTGCATGTATGAATGAATGTATTTATATAATTTAAGTACATGTAGAACTGTGGGTATATTTACATTGATTTTTTGCAGCGTTGCCAATTCTTCACTCGCTGCCTGTTACCCCTTGCCCCTTAAATATTTCCCCCCGCTAACTGTATGGAACGTCCTTAATTAGACACTTCACTCCATACTAATCAACTACTAAAAAAAACAATACAATTAAGATGAAGATGCGATACAATCAGCAGTATAAAGTTAAATCAAAATTTACATTTTAACGCTTCGCAACACCTTGCAAGGGTTCCGCAATATCCTACAAAACACAATTATATCTGAGAGACATCGTATAGATGGGGGAATGCTAACTTACGTCCATCGCAACGATGTCATTTCGACAACTGATATCTTTTCGACAACTAATAACTTATCAGTCTTAACCGCTCCTGGCTTGCGACCACCAACTATGCGCAACTCACATTTCCCAACAAAAAAATCATGGTTGGACGGCAACTATATCAGTTTACCATAGAGTAGACTCGGCAGTCGCTGTTTTTAACGTAACGACTCGATAAATTCCGTCGGAACCAGTATGCAGCTTAGTAACTCTGGCCAGTGGCCAGCGAGACAGGGGTAACAGCATGCCCTCGACGATGACAACATCTCCGACCTATAGTCGATGATTCGGTTTCAACTACTTCACTCGTTGCTGCATCTGAGACAACGCTTCCTTATGCCAATACACACAAAAATGCCTGCTCATTTACAACGTCATGAACCATCAAGAACACACTGAATATTTCCCATTAGATGCATCGAAGGGCTAGGGCACCGAGAGTAACTGGGCTCCAATCAAAAAATGACCTGGAGCAAGCGGTCGCACCTCCGGATAGTCAGAGTCAGGAACTATCAAGGGGCGAGAGTTAAGACCGGCTTCGATTTATTATTATACCATTAAAAATTCCTCGAATGTTAATTTATGTTCGCCTATCACCCGCTTCAAATATCTTTTTACGTGTTTTAACTCCTAAATCTCACAATCCCCCGAATGTAAGCGCTCGTGGAGGGCTGAAAGACCACGACACACCCTGAGTAGCCAACATTGCTGCAACTTCTCGACCGAATGCAGAAGTGCGAGAAAACAAGTGCTTAAGTTTAGCTGCTGCCCCTACCAAGTTGGTTTCACGGTCAGAAAATACTACACTTGGTAACCCCCTACGTGAAAAAAGCCGACGAAACGCAGACATAAAGGCCGTTGTAGTAAACTCCGACACAACTTTTAGATGAATGGCTATAGTGACCACACACACAAACACTGACCCCAAAACGGCCCCGTGTAGTCCACTCCAGTATTCGACAACGGTCGTGCAGGTCGTGTTCTGACTGCAGGCATTGGTTCCATTTGCTGTTGGATGGATATTGCGGAGAAACGAATACAACGGTTACAACTTTGGACTATCTTTCGAATGAAAATAAGATCTACGGACAAACAGTAGATCGAGCTTGGCCTGGATAATATAGGTCAGCTTTCTAACTCAGATAATTTACTAGAAAAAAAACCGACTGAACCAATCTTAAAAGTGCCACTTAAGCCCTTTCTCTCTCTACTGCTGGCATGTAAGACTCTGTTCTCACCTCCAGAGGCCTGCGATGCCGCTCAACGAACCTAAAAATGCGATCAATAGCTCTTACACACCTATTCCAAGAAGACATACCTTCTAATCAATCCAACTCATCTTTAATATTCTCCACGCCAATCAAATGACAGACTGCTTAACGTGCTTTAAACTAGGAATTATCTGCCGCATAGACTCTTGACTCAGGCTACTCATCCTATCCGTGTCGCAACCAAGTAGGCCCTTGCTACCACAGTTCACAGTCGTTCAATAACGATGGTATCTGACCTCGAGTCTTCAAAGGACTTTCTACGAAAGGGGTGTGATCGAAGCTACGATAGAACCACCTGAAAATCCGACCAATATACCTTACGCAAGGGCTCCTTTACTACACCTGACATTACATATTTTACAAGCTTGAACAACAGAATCGCTTCATCAAGCTCCAACTGAGGAAAACTGAGTACTGTTACCGGTAAAACCTTAGATTTTGCTACAATTAACCACCGATACTGGTATCCAGCGGGATCAACTATGTATACATAAACTGCATAAGCCCCTTCTGGAGCATCATAAAAGGCATGCAGCTCCTAATCCGATATAGACTGAACGCCAAAATGTCGAGGTAACCTAATACCTCCAATATCAGGAAGATGATGCAAGAAATCTCTCCAATCTTTAGCTACACTCTCTGGAACTGGATTATCCCACTTAGCCCCGAGCATCCAAATTTGCTGCAAAATAAGCTTGAAAACGATTATACTCGGCGCTAACCATCCTAATAGATCGAGCAGTCGTGCAATATCCAAGATTACAAGCCACTTGGACAAGTCTGTCACCTCATAATCCAGTACCTTATATAAAAATAGATCCTCATTCGGCAACCAACGCAACCCCAGCGTGGCCACACTTTCAGAAAATTTCACCTCAGTATCAGACACTGACGAGTGCCCCCGAATATCGGCAGCCAGCTCTACACTATAAGAAGCCTGCTTGTCTAATCTTATGCCAGCAGATGATAAAATTCTGACCAACGATTCCTCGTCCTCCGCCCCCTGGACCAAACCTGCGTTTGCCAAAAGGGGAGCATACGTGATTGTGAAAAGTCGAAAGGTCTCAAACGATCAATTCCAATTTCCAAACCATACAATCCTGCCAGTCTCAATCCTCTAAACTAATAAAAAATTGACGAAATATTTGTTCAATATTACAAGTGAACACAAAATGATGAAAACACCAACGAAAAATGATCAATACAATATCCTCCTATAATTAAGGGCTTTTACAAACGGGTGATCTGGCAAATAAAAGGAAGTCAAGGACGATACCTGCTCAACTGGAACTCTCTCCACGTGCCCCAAAGACTCGTACTCTTTCGTAAATTTGCAGTTGGCCTCGTCCAATGCAGGATTGCCTCATGGCACTGCCTAATTTGACGCAGACAGCTCTCTACAATCTGACGAGTTTCGCAAAACAAGCCGGTGGAAATTGGAACGGCAGCCAAAAGAAGAAACGACCCAAAAAATCACCATAATGCGTCTCGCTAAAGTGCCACTGACATTCTTCCTCCTCGCTGGAGAGCTTTGCCTCTTGAGGAACCTTTTCAGCTCCCAGAATTGCGTCAGAGCTTTAGACAGGCCTCGATCAACCGAGACATTGGCCACAGCGACTCCCGAAGGAGACCTCCTTGTGACATCTATGCAACCCTAGAGTGTCTACCCAAAGACAATTTTAATTGCAATAGGCAGGCCTACTTTCGCGCCACGAAGGCCTTCCCTGATTATGACTGCATAAACTCGTGTTCCCAGAACGACATCGATCTGACTGGGAACTCCGCAGTGAGGATCAGCCAAAGGAAGTCAGGCCAGATGAGCCAGGTCCTGCAACGTGACCAAAACGCGGCATCTGTTCAGTGACTTGTCACCGAACCAAAGCTGTAATAGGCAGGGATTTAGCGGCTCTCGATGGTTTAACATGGAATTACTAAGAATTTTTAGTCACGGTATTGGCAGTGTCACCAACGATCTGCAAAACCACATGACTTGGGGTCCTCTTCATGGATAAAATCTGAACCACGTACTCTGAGATGAGTGACTCCTTCACGTCTGTGACCAGAAAAGCCTGCATTATGACTAGGGCTGCATGATACCGATACGATATGTTGGTGCAATATCGTCTCACTATCGAAATATTGAAAAAATTGATATATTGCATCGATATTGATCCAATATCTTTCGGATAATACCGTATCGTATTGAGGTACCGAAAAAATATGAGATGCACTGACTTCCGAGAAGGGAAAGTTAAATTATAAAGAATACCTTGGATACAAGTGTAAAGCTAACACGAAGATCAGTGGGTGCCTTGAATGGGAAGACGATAATGTTGAGAGCGAAGTGTCCATGAGGAATGGCAACACTAGTGGCTTAAAGAAGCATTTAGGAGTTTACCACGAAAGCATGTATAAAGCACTGTTTTGCTCGATAGAAAAGGCTAGAAATTCAAAACACCTAAAAACACTGGATTGTATGTTTAAAACCGTAAGCATAATCATTATTATCTTTTTATTTCATTTCGCACAAGAAAAATATTATATGTACCTCTCTAAAAGAAATAGATTGGAATATAATTTTCATCACATGGATTTCGCGTAAAAATTTGCCATTATCCTTTAATAATGACGATCTCACTCAAAGTATCTTAGGTCATCCGAATCCAAATGTTCAAGTTCCAAATAGTAATTAGGCTATAGAGATTCTAATGGAACAGTTTGGAGAGATGCAGCAAATCGGTAAGATTTGTGAATTACTCTTTAAAACTAGAAGTTTTATGGACTTTTATAGTTTCAAAAATATAATATAATTTAAATAGAACTAACATAACCTTTGAAATCAACTATAATCATATGACTGTATTTGAATTACTAGTTTCGTGTGATGCCTGATTCCACAGATTTGGCACCTGCTATCCATTAGACAACCCATCGCTCGGTGCCCAGACGACATATAGTTATAGCACAGGTTGTGCTTCCTGGTGTGCTCTCTCTCTTCGGCCTGTGAGAAAACCCATCGAAAACGTCGCACTTCCACAGCCCATGCTCTCCCGAGCATACCGAGCTCCCTGATGATGCGTCCTTGACTGTTTGACGTGTAGACGCATTGACTGACACACTTCTGGAACCGCCCACCAAGTTACCTAGCACCCTGGTTAGCACCGCTAAGGGAAGCCCCTACCGGACTGTATACATTCTCGATCCTTATGCGATCTTGCAGGAAACAAGTCTGTTGTGAGAAACTCTGAAAATTACTCTCCAAAGCATTAACATGCCTAGCCCAACCCGAGCGTGTGTTCTTTGCTAGCTTACTGCGTTAGAGAGCCATTAAACTTCGACCACCTAATCCGCTCTAGTTGTGCCTGAGACGCGGGCCCAGGTGCAGCTGTACCATTGATATAAGAAGATAGTAAAATAATACTTAATATAATTCTTCAATAACGAAGCTTATAATTATCCTAGCATGTTCCTTAGTAAGAATGATAAAACGTTGTAGTTGTAATTATACACTTGAATCTCTGACGATAGATATGTTTCTACAACCCATTTCTCTGACATAGGTCCCAGTTTCTTGGTCTCATAAACTTTGATATCTTGTTTATTAATAGCCAAGAATTATCTATAGCCAAGATGTATTTTACCTGCTATTTTTTCTGCTTCTTACTACCATCTAAGTTTTTCTTTAATTTTCTGTGTTCTTTGATTACAAGTAGTATTTTAGACCTTCCGCAATTCGTATATGAATCTTATTGACCAAATAAAATTGAGAATACGATAATTGAGGAGATTTGGGAGGACAATCGAAAATATAGAATCCTGCTGAAATAATGTTTGTTGTTTACTTGCACCTAAACAATGCATGTTAATGTTCTCTGATATTTCGGCAGGGTAAATTTTGAGAAAAATAAAGTTTAAAACAGGCAACTTAACAGGAACTCTTATCGGTGTACGAGGTTTACTTGACTTTTTCTGAAAAATACGAGATGGTGGAACTATGTTAGACAAAATAATTAAGTTAGTACAGGTTCCTTAGTACGAAAGAAAGATATTCGTGACAAGAAATCAAGCCTTGCTGGGCATTTTTTTGAGTTCTTAACGAAAAAATAACAAAGTGGCGAGTCACTTCTATACTAAACACATTGAAGCGTCGTTTGCAGTCAGTTTTATTTTTCCACGTCATAAGACTTTGTTGCAAAATCGCTTCTAGAACTTTTTAAAATCAACATCATGATCTGAAACTTGACACAGTTCTTCTCCAAGTCTCAAGATTCAATGCTATGCTTAAAAAAATTTGAGTTTTTAAAAATTCATTACACTCTGGTCAGTAGAAGATTAAATATTTAGAGTTCATTTTTTTCTCTCGCAAATTATGCGCTTTTCAGATTGTTAACTGATATTGTTGGAAAGTGCATGTTGAGAGGTACATGCTGTAATTCTGTTATTCAATTTTATAGTTTAATAATTGAGTACTAGCAAGATAAATACAACTGGATGCTACTTATCCCCCTCGCCCTTTCCTCTGAAGTACTAAAACCTTCTTAAGGAAACAGTAAGCGTCAATAATGGTAATTCTTCAGTTCGTTAAATACTGTTTATGCTCTTATCCTAAAGACTGTGATGTAGATTGTAAAGTGTTTATCTGTGTATCTTTATATGTATGAATGTAAACTTATATCAATATGTGTGCATATATGTATGTGTGTACGCATGTATGGATGTATTTGTATGTACGTATTTACGAATGCAGGTATGCATGTATGTATGTATGTGCGTATGTATATATGTATGTATGTATGTATGTATGTATGTATGTATGTATGTATGTATGTATGTATGTATGTATGCATGTATGCATGTATGTATGTATGTATTTATGTATGTATATGTATGTATGTAAGTATGTATGTATGTATGTATGTATGTATGTATGTATGCATGTATGGACACGGTAAAATTTTTAGTACCGAGTGCCCTCTCTCAATCTAGTGGCTGCACTCTTCTGCTAGAGCTTTTGCTCCTCTGATTTGGAGCATGACAGGCACTGTGCCTGTAATTGTAAGGCCATTTGATACTTTAATACGTATTCCTTTTATTGCAGTAAAGTAAGAACCAATACAAAAAAGTCAAGTTCTACGATCGTTATTATACATAAAATGTAGCTCCTTTAAATTTTATTGTTTTTTGTATGCCACTTATATGGCACATTTGTTTTATTTGAATTTATAGTAGGGATCTCATAACTTCTTATATATATATGTTTTTTACAATCTTATGTCCAAAGCCATGTAAACATTTTTTTGAATTATATAGAAGAAACATTAAATCTCAAGTTATTAGGTTATCCTATCGTGAATTATATTTCTGTTTATAGTTATTTTGTAAAAATTATTGTATTATGCTTTCATAATTAAAAATCCATTAAATTTTGACTAAAAAGTATTTGGTTAAACCGTTGTTAGATGTGTCTAATAATTTCCATATTTTATTTATTGTATTTTACACTTGATGGTGCAGTCACTAACCATACTCTTGAAATTATCAAGCATTTGAAATTGTATATGGCTAAATAGGAATTTAAGGGTGCCAAAACTGATATCAAGCCAATAGCCGAAAAATCTATTGGAATTTATCTATCTCCCCTGGTTAAACGCTGCGAAAATTCTGTTGGATTCTTTAGTGATAATGTATACAACTGTGAAATGAATTCTATATGAACGTATCGGCTTAAGCCGATTAGTTATAATAATATTGATGAATATAAATCTTATTAGAACTTTCAAATCTGAAGTCAAATATATTTAACTTTCTGGAGCACACCACCTTCACAGCGTCTCCAGCAAGTAATAACCCCTAGACATCCAGTCGATTGTCTAGAAGGGAAAAAATATTCTACTTCCTGGAGCGCACCACCTGGACAGTGGGTCCAACCAGTAATGAAACCTGGACACACAATTGGGTGTCAAAAAGTTGAATTTTTTTCAAATTTCTGTGCCTTAATATCTGGGGTTCAATCAAGTATGACGTAAGTGACCGAGTAAGGAGACAGAAATTGCAAAAATTGCATACCTGCGCATGCGCAGATACGTCATTTGACCTGAGCTATGACCGTAAAATAGCTATCGAGGACTATCTCGATCGAACCCCTGCATGTACTGTTTTTAAGTAATTATCAAATAAATACCGTTACTTATGAAAGGATTCTTAATTAAAAAATCGTACTGTGTCATGATAAATCTTAAAACTACTTTATGTAAAAGTTAAGAAGCCTGGTACTCAAGTTTGTTTCATATTAATCAATACAGCATCAGCTTAAAAAACAGGCTGACCGAGTTCAACTCTCCAATATGACAAAATCTTCTTACAACTATAAAAACTAATAATAAATGACAGCAGTATACCTATAAGGGTTCTGAAATTGCTACCCGGCTGCCCTACTAGTCCTGGATTCCCCCTGCCCGGCAGCCAGGCTTCCTCGTACTATAGCACGAGCTCTCACTCAGGTTTCCCCTACTAGTGCCAGATTAGCCACGATCCCTACTCTACCGGCTAATACTTCAGTCCTACTTATTATCAACAAGCAGTATTATCGACCGTGCTCAACCGCGTACTATTAGACGAGCAAACGCTTCCTTCCTACTATTGCCTAAAGCAGCCTTACTTCTGCCAGCTTACTCTGACAGCCTCGCTCTGGATCCCCATGCCATCGAGTGTGTGATTGAGCCAGTGCAATAGGGATGGCGACCTAGTAAGCTAATCTCAGGTGGCGCAACGGGTACTTAGCCTCCAACCAATGAGAACACTAGCGCGATTTTCAAAGCTATTCTTGTTTTATAAGTAATAAAAACATGTTCTATGTGAAAAATGTGTTTCTACTTCGATTAACGGTCATACAATTACACAAGTGAATCTCATGCAAATTATAAAACACATTTTTCAAATAAGACATAGCTTTATTACGTTAAAAACAAAATTAGCTTTGAAAATCGTGCTAGTGTTCTTATTGGTTGGAGGCTAAGCACCCGTCGTGCCCGAAGGAAAGTAGCTCAGCTACATTATCGGCCAAGCAGTAGTCTCTGACCTACCCACACGTGCGAAGTCCGAGGTCCAAACATTTGTTGATACAGCTGTATAATCATTATTAAATACACTCGAGACTCAATCTTTATCCCCATAAATATGATGTGCTTGCTCTCTCGAATGTATAACTTTTAACGCTAGCCCACTCATCTAAGGCAAGCATGAGCGCGTCGGGTAGAACACGTGGCACGAGTGATTCTATGCTTCGTCCGTCTTATCAATAGGAGGGTATCGAGTAACGTGAGTCGGGGCTTTGTCGGGACTCTGTCGACTCAAGTGCTGAGAGGTGGAGGCGAAGATTTCTGTGGACAAGTCATCGCAAAGGATGTTCTTGAGACAATGCATGAGAGCGAATGAGAGGATGCGATGACAAAGGTTTCTACGTCATCGCGGGGGATGTTGTCGAGGCGGGCTGGAGAGCGAATGAGAAGAGGTTGCAATGGTTTCCCAGACGAGCCATCATAGAGGATTTTGTCAAGGAGGGCTAAAGAGAGAAAGAGAGAGTAAATGAGAGGGAACATTAGGATAGGATGTACGTATGCGGTTAGGAAAAGTGTAGCGCAACTCTTTCTCAATCACATCGACTTCAATCTCCCGTACTGCTCGAGATGTACTCCCTCCTAGACGAAATATGATTCATGCCCGCCAGCTCTCTTATCAGCGTAGGAGTTTCTCAGTGTCTTTCTCTTTCTCTCTCTCTCTCTCTCTCTCTCTCTCTCTCTATCTTTCTCTCTCTCTCCCTCTATATATATAGGGGTCATTCTTGGTCAACAGTAGCCCGCCTCTGTCCGAAATTCTATTGTGTCTAAAAAATAAATTTTGAACTTAAAATTAAGCTTTTACACTCTTGTTTTATTAGCCGAGTAGCACCTATCCATTTCTAATTATCTAAATCCAATTTGGTACCCACAAGCCGGGAAAAGCTAAAAATCACTCTTTTTCAACGGGAGATTTCCTCTGTCATGATTTATATTGTGTCTATAAAATTTATTTTGGGCTTATAATTTAGGTTATACTCTCAAAAATTATTTTCTGAGTGCTGCCTATCGATTTTTGATTCTGTACAACCAATATGGCACCCACAGTCTGAAAATCGCTTAATCATCACTATAAAATTAAAAAAAACTTAAATACTATAACTAAACTTAAATATTATTAGTTTTAAATCATACAATAAATGATTATATATAAGATTTTTCTTTAAGTGACACAAATATATTTCTAAACACAAAATAATAGGTTAATAATTGACTCTACTGGCTAGGAAATAGAAATAACTGCTAAATAAGTGAAAAAGCCCATCAACTAATCTTAAAATGTGTACTTGTAAAAAAAAAGCTTTCTCAATAGTATTTAATTAACTGAATTATTATTATTAAAATGCCAGATTGAGATGACAGCTAAATGACTAAAAATAAACGAAATTAAATTAAAAAAAAAATACAGTTTCCTACTTAAAATTCTAAGAAAGTATTATAATTTGCTATTTTTTGAATAAAATGGCCGTTTTTAAGAGAGAAATTCATGGATTTTTCAAATTCTTCTTGCTTAATAGTATCTCATATTTTGGTTTCATATAGACAGAGATCGCCCTATACAGAAAGTTTGTGGAATACATTGGTGCTTGAGGCCGCTTATTGCAAATCCAAAATCATGTGCCAAAAAATTCCAAATGGAAGAGGCAAGATCGCGGCCAAATTTTTAAAAAGCTATTGATTCTAATTTAAAAAATACATCTGTATACTACTCAAAATTGTAACAATAAAATGTTTTTAGCTATTTTTTTCATAATAATTCCGTTTTCGAGAAAAAATTCATGAATTTTCAAACTTATTTCATCTGCATTAAATCGCATATATAGTTTCATATAAGAAGGAATCACCCTTAAAGGGATGTTTGGGAAATCTTGTTATACTCTTTTATTGCTAGTTGTATCCCAATTCTAGAATTTTTCTCGACAGGGCGATCTCTGTCTGTATAAGACAAAAATTAGCGATAGTATTAAGCAAGCATTAACAGACTATGAAAAATACACTGATTTTTTTTCTTGAAAATGGCGATTTCATTCAAAAAATATCAGGATACATTTTATTCTTGGAATTTTTAGTTGTATACAGGTATATTTTTTTAAATGAGAATCAATGAGTTTTTGATAATTCGGATGCTATCTTGAATCCTCCGTTGTGAATTTTTTGGCACATGAATTTGGATTTGCAGTTAGCGGACTCAAGCACGAATGTATTCCTCAATCCTTCTGAACTCTGTCTTGATGGGACCAAAATATAAGATGTGTAAAGCTAGAAGGATTTGAAAAATTCATGAATTTTTTTCTCGAAAACGGCAATTTAATTCAAAAAATAGCAAGGGACAATACGTTCTTAGTGATTTGAATAATAAAAAGAAGTATTTTCGGAAAATTAAATTTGTCGTTTTTAATACATTTGGCCGCCATTCTGTATCTGCCATTTTAAAAATAATAATAATAATGTTAGTAAATACTAATCAGAAAGCTTATTTCTTCCACAATACACATTTTTTGATCATTTAATGGGCTTTTATTACTTATTTAGCATGTTTCATTTATCTTCTTGCCTGTAAAGTCAATCATTAACCTATGTTTTCTAGATGAGAAAACAAACTATGTCACTTAAGCATAAATCTGTCATAAATTTATTAATTCATTATTTTAAACTAATAATATTTATGTCTAGTTATAGTAACTTTATTTTCTTTTTAAGTGATTTCCCAACGATTCCAAGGTTGTGAGTGCCATATTAGATTAACAGAATCAGAGATCGATAGGTGTTACTCGGAAAAAAAAGCTAGATGAAAAAATCGAAATTTTAAGCACAAAATAAATTTTTTGGACACAATAGAATTTTAGAGTGAGTGGGGTATTCCGTAAGGAAAACGTGATTTTTCAGCGATTTCCAGATTGTCGGTGCCATGTTGGTTTTACAGATATGGAAATCGATAGGCGTCAATCGGCAAATAGAACTAGAGGGTAAGACCTAAATTTTAAGCCCAAAATCAATTTTTTAGACACAATAGAATTTTGGGTAAAGAGGGGTCTCCCGTTGACAAAGAATAATCCTTATGTATACACACACACATATGTATATATATGAGGCGTTCTTTGTGGACGTGAGACCCTATGCTGGCCGAAATTTGATGAGGTTTTTTTGATTGTTAAAAATCGCAAAATGTAGCTTGGAACATCTAGTTTTCAATGCCGAGTGGCAGAATATGATCATCTAATATGGGGCGGCCAATATGGCGGTCAAAAGTCGTAAGCACAATTGAAAGATAGCACTTTCACTTTATTTATATGTTTTCAAGGTGTTAAATGTTTCAAAAGGCCAAAGTAACTAATTTTGTAGTGCTGGATACAAATATAATCTTTTTTATCACTTAAGGTACAACTATTGGTCCCTAACCTAAAAATATGCCGTGAAAAGGCGTTTTTTTTATCGTTTCCGATAAATTTAGACGGTTGAGTAGTAATCTAAAAGAGATTTTCTACGAAACATTAATTTCTTAATAACAATTCAACATTTTTTTTATTTAACCTTACAACAGCTTGTCCATAACCTTAAAAATCCTTTTGAAAGAGCTTTTTTAAGTTGCTTACAGTTTTTATGGGCAACGTAATGATGAAATATAAGGTAACTTTTGTAAATTGTTTGTTGTTCAAATTCAAGTAAGATATTTTCTTTCATTAAACATTTAACGTTATTTTTCTAACCTAAAAATGTTCCTCGTAATCGTATTTGCATGTTGCTTGCAGTCGTTTCAGACAACTTTTTAAATAGAGTATGATCCAAGAATTTTTCAGTGCCATGGAAAATTTGACATTTTTTCTGATCAGGCATCGAGTAGTTTTGTTGTAACTTTGACAAAGTATATTTTTATTTATTTATTTATTTATTTATTTAATCAAACGGAAATGACCCCAAATCGTACAAGACATATTATAAAGCTTGTTGCGTAAATATAGAATACAAAATAAAAAACAAACATAGCTGCATACACATCAGAAACATGTTATATAAAATAGAAAATGTGTGAACAATTAAGTAACTTAATCTAGGAACTAGAGATAATTAAAATGAACATGAATTTGAACTGTCATAGAAAGCATAGTTACAATATTATCAAACTATAGATAATTAAATACAAAATCTTGTGCTAGCATTCTAAATGAATATAACGAGTCGCAAGGCGTTAAAAGTGATGGTAGATTGTTCCATTCTCTCCTTAATCTATAAACAGTATTTTAAAATATAGATTCGTTGTAAGAGTATTGCTCGTTAAGTTCTCTTGCGTCCCTCAAAGTGTATAAACGTTGTCTATGAGAAACGAGATCCAACACAGATTTATCATAACAGTTTAATCGTAGAATTTTAAATGTAAATATCAGTTCATGATAGAAATGTAGCGATTCGATACTAGGTATGTTCAACTGTTTGTCTGCATTGGAATAGTCATGACAGAAGGGGTGAAGGGGAGTACCAGCTTTAAGAGAGGTGTATCTGTTAGATCTGTGTTGGAGTGATTCAAGTTTACTTATTAGATACTTTTGATGAGGGGTCCAGATAGCAGAGGCATATATTCAGCGAGAAACAATTAAGGTCTTGTAGAGATGAATTATAGGTAAGGTGTGATTAAATGGTCTAGTAGTGCGAGTCATAAAGCCCAGTACTTTGGACGCACTAGAGATAGTAGACTGTATATGATCAGTAAAAGATGAAGTGCTATCAAATATGACACCAATATCCTTTATTTCATCAACTCCTTCTAGAGGCTGATTGAAGAGACAATAATTAAAATTAAGCGAGGAAGTTTTGCTTCGATGAAAGGAGCAAACCTTGGTCTTACCAATATGGAGGGATAGACCATTTAACAATGACTAGTTAGAGACTGAATCTAGGTCCCTTTGAAATTTACTACAATCCAAGGGAGATTTATTATTTGATGATTGTTTTATATCGTCGGCATAGAGAGATATCTTACAGTGAGACATTGCACTAGTAATGTCGTTTATATAAATGATAAAGAGGAGAGATCCCAGATGCGAACCTTGCGGTACCCTGGAGGGAGTAGAAAAGTAATAAGAAATTGCATCGCTGATTTTGACAGCCTGAGATCTGTTCAAGAAATACGATTCAAGCCAAGAAATAATAGTATCAGAGATACTAAAGTTGTTTATTTTACTTAGAAGTCGATAATGTGGTACACTATCAAAAGCTTTGGCATAGTCAAGATAGATTGTGTCAACTTGGGTATTTTCTTCAAGGCCAGAAACAATTAAGTCAACATGTACTAATAGATTAGTTATTGTAGACCCTTTAGGGACGAATCCATGTTGCTTAGGAAGAATTTTAGGAATGAGAAGACTAGACAACTTTTCAAATACTATTGCATCAAATAACTTACCTAGACATGAGATGATAGATACCGGTCTGTAGTTTTTTATACGGCGCGGCGTTTATCATCAGATTTAAAAATAGGAGTAATAAACGACTTCTTCCAAACGTTTGAAAAGATACCAGATTCAAGCGATTTATTGAAGTTTCTCATAAAGCTAATTTGATATTATTTTCAAATCAGAAGAAGATCATTACAAAAATTTTTTATTATTATACAATTTATAACACTCATTTTAAACGTAATCAAGTTTTGTACCCATAAGGGCATTTGAGTATCTCTTGATAAGCAATTGATTTTTTCCAAGCACTATAAAGCAATGACTTCTTTGTATGTCTGGAACTGCTGGAGCATTATCAAACGTTTTTCTCAGTGATCTAGTATTTTTTTCATGCTCTACTTTGCTATAAAAGAGTGTAGTAATACTGTTAAAATGTTTTTGACCCCAATCAAGAAGTTTCTCAGGTGTTAGAATGGCCTCAGATAGCTTGCATAAGAGACTACATCGTGCAGCTTCTCTTTTGAACAGCGCTCCAACACCTTCTGATGCTCCTTTGGCGTGAGCAGTTGGATGACAATCCTATTCCGCTTGTATACCAAAATCCGTTCGGTGATTGACGAGATTTATCATTTGAAATTTATTTTTAAAATGCTGCTTGGCACCGTCACTAAAGTAAATAATTTTTTTTGCGTTGATACTTCTTTTAATTTGTGGAATAAGTATCTTTTGCACTGTGTAAACAGCTGCTGTGTCATGACGTGTGTTATCTGACAGGCAAACGAGACTTTTGTGTTTAAGCTCAAAATTTTCTTTGTAATAATAAACCACAGGGAATACAGTGCATTGAGAGTTATTGAAATGAAAGGCCTGTGAAGCTTCTTGAACAAAATATTTGTAGTTTTCTG
>JAPYYV010001647.1:0-23343 GCA_030522625.1 Copidosoma aretas | reverse complement strand
TAGTAGTAGTAGTAGTAGTAGTAGTAGTAGTAGTAGTAGTAGTAGTAGTAGTAGTAGTAGTAGTAGTAGTAGTAGTAGTAGTAGTAGTAGTAGTAGTTAAAATATTTTATATGGAAAAAAAAATCAATTATATATACATACAGGTTTGAAAATTCCCTTCCGTAAATGGCAATCGTTCACATGGGAGCAAAAAATCCGTACGGATCTCATTTAAACCAGTGAGTGCGAAAGAGACAGCGTGCATTGCATGGAGAGATCTCAGCTATTTACTTATTATTGTCTGCTAGGACTTCCGTGTACCATGTAAACGATTGACCTTACCAAAACGGAATTTTCAGTACGGAACTTCTCTTTCATTGGTGAGCGGAAAATTCCGTATTGCGCGTTGCGGATTCCGTACTCTCCATTTGACCGCGGCCTCACATCACTTTTTATTTCTTCCGAAGGGGATACAAAAAATTTTAGATAACAAAACTAACTACTATAAACATTTAACTCCCGAAATAATGTGTATAATGACATTCAAAACAGTTAAACAATACACAAAGTCTTAACATCGTTTTTAAAAGGTATACTGATGGTTGACTAGCTATCTAATTTGCTTTCCTTCTTATATACAATTCATTTGACGTGTGTAGTTATTTTTACTTATGCGTTATTCGCTTTTGACTTCCACCCTGCTCAAACATGTACGTATAGATATAAAATTACTTATATGACCTTAGCCTGTTTATGTTGTTATAGAGCTTCTGCAAGATCTTGTTAACTACTTAGTTTTGTAAGTATTTGCAGTGTACCTAAAGAGGGACATACATAGATGGTAGAAATGATGCACTAAAAGATACATGAAGTGACTGACGGCATAGCCATTAAATTTTGTCGATTTGCTTGTTTAATTAGATCAGTATCATTCGATCCATTTTTACAACTTATGAATTTATCTTCTTACCACAATTATATAATTGAACAAAAAGTAAGTATCATTTTGAGAAAAATAATTGCATGCATGAAAAGCATTGGCAGCACTCGCAATAATAAAGAACAACAATTTTTTTTTTTTTTTAATTTATATCAAAATGAAGATTTTAGTATTTTTAAATTAAAGGATCCATAAAATCTATTTTAGGACGTGGCTCAATACGTCATAATATTTGGTGACCCTTACAAGGGCCAATTGTTTCTGTTGGTTACAGCTGACGCTCCTTTCTGTGCAGAGATTTATAGCGGGACTTCTTGAAATGCCACTGTAGGAAGCGTTTCTTGATCTGCTTCGGACCTTGGTTAGTGATAGCATTCCAAGATTCAGGAGCACGTTTTTCCTAGAGTTACCGCTTATCTTCACTAAAGGAGGTCACGTTTGTGACACCCTAAAGGTAGCGCGTGTAGCCAATCATGCTGTCGTGTCATGATAATGTGCTAGCAGAGGGCGAGCAGGACGTCGTGGTTGTACTAGTTACGCGCATGAGGTGGTGGTAGCACTAGATGTGGTCGAGGGCCTTACAGGAGATGGTAGAAGCAGTGGCTACGGTCAATAGCCTGCTGGTTGCTGTAAAAAGCGTCAAAAAGGTGGTGGGTCACCACTGGCTTTAGCACGGTTCTCTACCATTGCGCGATGGGCAAATAAAAGCGGACTCCCTCGACGACTGCTGCAGCTGCTGGTTCCTGCTGCTAGTCTGGCCTCTGCTCTTCTACTGCTACAAATTCATCAATGACGCGAGCGCCAAATCGTTTCAATACACAGACATGCTTGTCAAATAGCACTTGGAACTATTGTAGTAATATACATTTAAATCATTAGTTCTTAAAAGAGCTAATGATGATAGTAGGCAGCCCTGAAAAGAAGCGACTATTCAGCAGTTTAAGTACGTTTTAATTATGGGCTCTGAAAAAAAAGTCGCGGCTCCAGGGAGATGGAAGTAGTAGCCGATGCCATCAAGCCGAAATTCGGCTCAAAACAAAGAATACATTTCGTATAGTTACATCCTGAAGTCTCTAAGAAAACCGAGATACACGTCATAATTTCTTTTTGTTTCTCGAAAATTATTTCAAAATGTATTGTTTTTACAAAAAAATGTGCCGAATAAAAAATGTATAGGAGTCAATTTTACACAGGAAATATTAATTTTAAAAATGTAAATAAAAATTTTTTTTTTGGCCTGAAACCTAGAACTGAAAAAACGAAAAAAATGACTGAAAAAGTATCCTAAATGCGTTAGAGTTTCATGAAAACTAAGTATTTTCAAGATGTTGTTATGTTGTTATTTTTATAATGTCCCTTAAGTCTGATTGCGAAATTTCCAAATAGCGGCCTACGACACAATTGTTATCTGAAAAATTTCATAAGCAATAACGTGCGTCGCAGCAGTCCGATCTTATTTAGTTTTTTTGCTATCTGTGGGTACTAATAAGCCATCGTATCAACCCAAAATTTAAAAAAATTGTATTTATGAACATTATTGTTGTTTTAAAAAACGAAAAATGTACGTCCATATTTTTGCGAATGTTGCACTTGGAGATTAGATATAAATTGCATGTATTTGCGCTTATTTCTTCATAAATTTACAAAAAAAAAATTGTTCTATGAGAAATAGGAACGAAGATAGATTTTTTTTTTTAATCACGCATAGCGATCGCTGTGCTGTATATTTTGACTTCAGATGGGATAGTTCTTTTCTTCAAAACGTCCTTTACAATGAGACATTTTTTCAGAAACGTTTTCGGCGATCCTTTTGCAACACGCGGTGTTAAAAAACTACGCAAAATCACGTGTCCGCTGCAGCTACTGCGTGCTTCCGCCATCAGCGCAGTAGCTCAAATTTAAAATATGCCCGCGCTAAGTCCTATCAGTTACGTTAGTGGCATTAATAATTAAGGGACCGAAAATACATTAACGGCGGTGCAGTTTTCTGCATTCCAATGTAATTTTTCCTCTGCTACACGTTAGCGTCATTTGTATTTTCGTAAAATGACGGTAAAACATTTAAACAAGTATTTTTTGCGTCATTACTCGATTCACGAGTCCTGTATCACTTATTTTTGGCATTATCGTTCATTTCTTCTATTATTTCCATAACATTACCTACCATACCAGACTACACTACTGTAACATTGAGTTTTATTGTATCATACGAGTCTTTGTAGCACTTTTTCTTAAGTTATGACTGCAATAATAATAAACTGAGTATGCATTTTGAGGTAAGCACTACGAAAAAAAAACGAACTACAAAATTTAATGTATTCATGGAAAGATATTAATATATCATCTTGATTTACAAACATGGTAGACACGCACACAATTCAGGTACGTATACTAAAGTGCAATCGTGCATAAGGCTAATTTTATGTAAATAATGAAAGAAATTAACGATAACACCAAAAATAAGTGATACGGGACTCGTGAATCGAATACTGACGCTAAAAATACTTGTTTAACCATTTCACAGTCAGTGTACGAAAAAACAAGTAACAACAACGTGTAGCTAAAGAAAAAATTCATAGGAATGTAGAACGCCGCATTGTCGTTATTGATAGGTGTCGGCGTAGGCAGATTTGAGATTCTAGCTGAAGGGCATGCGCGTTGCGCTGCTGGCGAAAGGACGCAGTAGCTGCAGCTGGCGCATGATTTTGCGTAGTTCATTATAATATTTCATTGTAAAGTAAGTATTGAAGAAAAGAACTAGCCAGGTCTGAAGGCAAAGTACACAATACAGCGATCGCTATATGTGATTTAAAAAAACCTATTTTCGTGCCTATTAATCGTAGAAAATTTTTTTTTGTAAAGTAATGAAAAAATAAGCGGAAAAACATGCAATCTATTTTAAATCTCGACGTTTAAAATTCTCGATTATACGGACGTACATTTTTACTTGTTCTAAAAAACAATTTTGTTTATTCAAAATTTTTCTTAGATTTGGACTAATGAGATGGCTTATCAGTACCTACGATTTATAAAAGAATTGGTTCATATCGGACCGCTGCGTCATAAGTTATTCCTTATGCAATTATATAGTTAACAGTTTTTCAGGAGACCGCTATTTTTAAATTTCGCGATCGGACTTAAGTGCCTTTTTTAATGATACAAACATCCTAAAATTACCTGGTTTTCATTAAATTATAACATCTTCAAATACTTTTTCACTCACTTTCTCCTTTTTTCAATTGTAGGTTTTAGGGCCAAAAATAAACTATAAAAAAACTTTACGGATTTTTTTTAATTAATAATCTATATGTAACATTGTCTCCTAAGCAACTTTTAGTTGAATAATTTTTCTGTAAGTCGAATACTGTTTGATTTAACTTTCAAGATACCAAAATAAAACGATTTTGGAACTATTTTGCAATATAAAATTATGACGCGTATCTCGGTTATTTGAGAGACTTTAGGATGCGATGATACAAATTTTATTCTTTATTTAAAGCCTAATTTCGGCTTGATAGCATCAACCACCATTTTCTCTAATTTCCGTGTCACTGTGGCCGCGTCTAAAAATGCTCTATAGGTTTTTTTTAAGGCCGATCCCGTGGTGGCGACCATAAGGGCCCTTTTTCAGAAACCTTGCTCTTTTTACGCACTAAGCAGCAGTATGTGGGCTATAGGGCATATAACAGTGCAGCAGCCAGCAGTGGATAAAAAAGTGCAGCTGCCGGGTGGGGGTGAGAGCCTGCTTGTTTAACAGCATATGCTGAAGTTGATAAGATATGTGTACGCACTGGGGCAGGAGAAAAAATTACTAACTGCATTAGAATATATTTTTCTACCTCGTGAATTTTTCGTGCCCTTTGGATGATTGTTGGTAGGAAAAAGAGTTTTCGAGACTTATGCGTAAGGTGATCATTCTGAAAAAGATGCGCCCTGATGACAAAATCGAACTATTTGTGTTTGTTACAAATGTGATTTTTTAATTTTTTTAGCATGTTTGTCTCTTTGTCAAGGTTGAATCCCATAATTAAAAAGTTAATAAAAGAGTTTTACACCTTAATCATATATCATATCATTGTTGCTATTTTTATGTACAATACTATGTCGTATGTACGATGCGTCATGAAATTTTATTAGATTTTTTCTAATTTATTTATCTAAGTATGGTATGCATTAAAAATCGATACTTTTTGCAAACAAAGTTTCTCATTCATCATCTGATGAAAATAAACAAGAGCTGGTGTTTATCTTTATCTGAATAGCTACAAATTTGCCGTCTATTATTTTTGAAAAAAGCCATATTATTGTTAAATTAAATACGTATTTCTTTAGAAAATTGTTTTTGTTTATTCTAAATAAATGCATATTTATTTACTATAACGACTATTTAGAAAATCTAAAACAAGAAATATATAGCTTTTTAAAAAGATGTAAAAAACTATCCCTTGTATACTACGATAAGGTGATCATTATGGAATTATCATTACTAAGAGTGTCCATTTTTTATTTATACGATATTTTGAAAAATAGATGAGGGGGAAAAATCTAAAGATATTCATGATGTACCCTATGTATGCGACAGTATTATACATGTATGTACAAATATCTTATATATAAATACCAATTATTGGATTATATGTTACTGAGTAATATAACTTTTTTGATGCCCTTTACATTTTGGGTTGCAATTATCTTAAACAAACTTCTGAACTTAACGCAATAGTGGTGTTGTAAATAGGAAAATGAATTTGTCTTTATGATTTTTGTTGAATTTTAGTACATTTACATTTACTCCAGTTTGTAAGGCATCTTTGAAATTTACTGTGTATGATGAATATAATTTAAAAAAAAATATTAGAATAGTGGGGGTCTCGTTTCTGAGGTATGGAAATCCATACCTACTCAAAATTGTGGTATGGACTACTCCATACTCACCATACGCTTAGTGCTGCCTCTGAGAGTCGTGGCGAGCACGTAAACCTATAAAATATATTGAATTTATTTGACTAGCGTTCTTGTTTAATGGATCAACAACATACTCACGGCGCTCCTAAACAATTTATTATTCCATCGATTTGAGCATATCTGTAATAATTTTGTATAATAAAGGTGCGTGGAATATGCCTTAATGCACACACATTCCAGATCGGTAAGGTAGAGAAATGTGTACGGAGTGCGACAAAGTCAGCTGGCGTGCAGCCAAATTAGACCTGTCTTGAGTTCATAGCTGTTAAGGTTCGTTTATATAGAGTCCTAAATCTTACGTTCTTAAAAACATACGACTTCATCGAAACGCACCCTTAGGTCTGTTAAACCGACAGTATCTTTAGAAACTGCTCTATTACCAACAGCAGATCATAGAAATACTTTGTTTGCCAAAAGTAAGCAAAATAAAATATTTTTTCAGTTACAGTGATACAAATATCAGTTGCTGTACGTATTACTCAAATAGTGTATCTGTGGTCTCAACAAGAATCTTTTTATTTCAGTAAATAGTTTTAATATCATCATCCCGGAAATTCAAGATGAAGAGGAGAATGATTACATGACTGACCTCATTCTAGATGATGTTCCGGAAAATGCGAAAACAGCACAAGGTTATTTGATTCCAAAAAAGTCTAAAAAGAAATACTATGTTCAGTACAAAAAATTTAATGAGTGAAGAGCTCATATACACATAAAGTCGATATCAGAAACAGTTATGTTAGGATATTTTCAAGAGAAGTCGAAAATCATGATACCTTCAACGTTATGGTCTATGTATTCGCAATTGAGAAGTGTCATCCATGCAGAACTCAATATTGATATATCTGACTTCAAAAAATTAATAACATTTCTGAATAGTATTTTAAAAGGTTATGTTAGCAAACAGACTTTATCGCTGGACACACACCAAATAAAAAAATTCATACAGGAAGCACCAGATCAGCAATATTTAGCAATAAAAGTAAGTTGTTATTATTATACTACTTCATATCATACATCGCACAGAATTCAGTAAGTATTTTTGAAACAGGTGGCCATGATCTTTGGTGTTGCGGGCTTTTGTCGAAGAGGAGAGTTAACTGAGTTAAAAGTGACACATATAAGCGACAAAGGTGACCAATAGTTAATGTTTCTCATATCAAAACTGAAGTGACAAGATCATTTGTCATTACCAAAAAATGGTACCCACTCCTTAAAAAATACGCTGCTCTACGCCCAAAAAAAGTAAACACAAAAAGGTTCTTTTTGTCCTACAAAAATGGAAAGTGCAAGTCATAACCTATAGATATTAATACCATTGGAAAAAGCCATCTTAAATTGCGGAGTACTTGGGAATGCTGAATCGCAAGCTTTACACTAGACACAGCTTGCATAGAACCTCTACTACCATGCTGGCTGAATCTGGTGCTGATGAGACGACTGTGCAAAAACATGGTGGGTAGAAGCCCCGCTGTTGCTAAAATGTAGATTAAAAATACCATCTCAAGAAAGACAGCAGTCGGTCATCGTATTACGAACCATATTTTGCACGATGCGCCTACTTTGGGTTCTATATATTGGACAATCAAGGACAGAACCTAAAATGCCACTTCCTAGGACAGAACAAGTACAACAACCAAATACAAGTCTTTCAACTACAAATAACTGCTCAGTTGAATTATATGCAAGAGATTGAGAAGTCATTAATGTACCATGATACACTTCTTCTAATCCTGTAAAATTGAATCCAAGTGATTGTACAAATACAACAATCAATTTCTTGAACTAAATTCTGTTAATTAAAAATAAAATAATAATTTGAACATTGTGATCCGCGCAAATAAGTAGGAATATAAGAATACATTTTTTTAAGTATGCATAAGATTTCTTTTTCTCGCTTTTTTTGACTCAGGTAGGCTGCGCTCCCCCATACCGGCCTCCTTACCACTGCCCCATATACTCCTTCCCATCACCCACCTCCACCAATACGTGGTCGGCAATATTTCATACACTTGTACTATAAAATAGTGTGTGGCACGCGTGTGGCGTGCCAAATGCGAGCTTGGCCGAAATGGCTCACTCGCTGCGCCCGTGCGCCACACACCGGCCGCTTGCACCTTTGGCAACTTGCCGCACTTGTATCACGATATTACTATCAACCATGTAAAAAATTACCGTTTCTTGCCCTTAGAAATATAGAAATTGCTTTTGTTTTTTAAGGGTTATCTTGTCATAAAAGCATTCAAAAATAATATGTGCACATTCATATTGATTTGAAACGAGATTTAATTTTCCAAAAATTTTGACCTTGGATTCAACAGAATTGTTAATTGGAGAGAAGCAAGTTTATGCTATAATGTCACCCAAAGTCGCTCTATATGTGCATCTCTATGTTTACCCGCCTTTAAAAACCCGTAAAAATAGGTTTTTCTGGCCTAACTTGTTTTTCGTTTAAGATAAAGTTTTTTATGTTTTAGGTTAACGTTGCAATAAAATTATTGTCAAATACCATGCGCACGTTGATATTAATATTGTCAACAATCCATTGATATTGTAGTGTTTTTTTTCCATGATTGTCATATTTGGTCTATATTGGTTTCCCTTCATTATACAGTATTTAAATCATTTATGAAGGTTATGTTATCATGAAACTAGTTCAAAGTAAATTGAGCTCTTCTGCATTTATTTTCTGCACTTTAAGAATTTTTTAAATTATTCCTGTTTGATGTCATACAGCTATATTTGAAAAAATATTGGGTTGTGTAAAAATATTTAATAACTAATACATTATTTTACATATATGTACACGTACATATATAAGTCTTAATACTGCTGCCTGCGCGCTCCGCGCGACAACCCCCAGATTTTTCATAATAACTCTGGGATTATATAAGATAACCATTGATAGCATCCATCCACGTATAAAATAATTTAAATGAAGTTATACTTATATATAAGCGTTATACAGGAAAGTTAATCAATGATTTCGAATTTTTACCCTTTCAAAAATAAGTAACGTGAGAGAATTTTCAATTTATAAAAAAAAACTTTTTCCACCGGACTTAAACTCGCGATCTTGTGCATACAAGCCATGTACCGTGTCGACTTAACTACAAGATACCTTTCTGAGTAAGCTACACATCACCACCCCCTATATTTCAGTTAGTAATCATCATTAATTTTAATTTTAAATTATTGTTTGTTTAAAAATTTGTTTAAATATTTGTGAATTTACAATAATAAACTATTAAACGATTAATTTTATAAGTTTTTCATAACTTTGTGAATAGATTTTAGTTGCATCATTTCTATGTATTATTTATTATTACTTTCATTATATAAACTTATTAATTTTTTAATGATAAAATAATTATTTTCTCAATTTTTACACTTTTCCAAAATTTTGTTCAACACAGTTTTACACGTGTATTCTTTTTCTATCCTTGGTTTATAAATATGAGGTTCTATGTATGAATTATTTGATTTTCATTGCGTCTTATTAGTTCAAAATTTCAGCTGGGATTATTACCGAACCAATTTTGGTGCCATCAGCCACATCAACGTATCCAGGGGCAAAATCATCCACATCTACACATATTGTACGCCGAAAAAGTATGACATGATGCATAGGTGCCTAAGTTTTTTCAAAATTTGTTTCTGCATTAATGCCACTTTCATCTTGACTGACTAAAAATACACGATTCTATAATTACTTCTAATATAATAATAATATTTTCTTTACTCTTCCAATAACCCAATTATTAAAAACAAAAAATAGTTTCAACTTTAAATATTTGTTTTCCCTTCGGAAATAAGGTTAAAGTGTATTGGCTTATTCAGTTACCTAGGCAAGCCTGGCTTTTTGTGATGCAGACCTTATTTTTAACCTGATTAGTGTCGATTGGGCACACCTACTCAGCGTGCTACGTCCCAACAGACACAATTGACTAGAGGGCCGTGGATGAAATGCAGCTGATCAACCGAAGGTGGAATGGCCTGGCCTGAAGGTTGAATGGTAACAGTAGGCAGAAGTGCAGCAGGGTTGGGGTTCGCGGCTAGTGATCAATGAATGCAGGGACTACAGGTGCTGAGTTAGGTGACCAGACCTTTTTGAACAATCTTATCCTCCCAATCATCATTGTCAAGCTGTAAAAGTGACTGGCGAAGCAATGACTTGAAAGCTCCTATGCCGAATAGATCGTCTCTGTCGATACCAAGTGAGTTAATAAGGTAGGATTCTTGAATTAGAAGTGCGTCGCTAAATGCTTTAGCTCTCTGATTCGCAATGAAGAGCATTGAAGGAGTGCTTCAAAGCGCGCGTCTTTCTCCGATTCTATCGAACAGCCGAATGAATAGTGGTGCTAGGTAGTCCGATCAATGGCGTAAAAGACGCGATAGGCTTCAACTCCTAAGATGTATAGACATCTTCTTTTGACTGACAGCCACTCAAGCCGGAGCCTATACGGTGTAACGTGGGCCATACGTGGAATGTTTCCCATGATGGACCTGATGCCGGCGTTTGAGGCACGCTGCAATTTTAGGTTTCTTGTATCATCCAGGGCACAATAAATCGCACAACCATAATCAAAATGCGGCATGATGTGTCTTTCAAAGTAAGAAAACGAAGTAAATGAAGAACTCTGTTCACCGTTTAATTTGCCGCATTATCTTGACTATTCCAGGTAAACGTTGAGTCAAAAGTGACACCAACATTTTTGGACTCCTTGAGGAACAGTATTGGTACATGGCCCATGTGTACTTCCCCCATTGCGTCCCGGTCAGTAACCAACATATACAACAGGCTGCCTAGTAATAAAACTTTGGTCTTCTGAGGGTTACTTGCAAAGCCATTATTAGCGGCCCTTTCTGAAATCGCAGTGGCGCACAGTAGTACAAAAAGCACTTTTTTCATTAAAAAGTCTGCCTGCTCCTCATATCTCAACCGATTTTAATGATTTTTTTTTTTTAATATAGGTCAAACCCTAGGGTTTGGCAAGTCACTGTTACTTTTTGGTTAAAGTGCAACATAACCTCAAAAACCATGTTTTAGCCAGAAAAATGAAAGTAATGAAAAGATCCTTAAGAAAAATCGCGCTATTTCGGGTTTTTCATGTAACGTTGTTATAAGAAAATACTCAGGGCTAGTTTTTAAGACCTTGATAGATTTTAAAGGCCAAAGTGTATCAAACATAACCTATGAGAGTACCATTTTTCGCCTCAACAAGCGTACTTTCCACAATTTTATCATTTTGTTAACAACATTTGCATTAAAAAATATGTTAAAATCCTAGGCTTCGACGATCCACTACCACTTTCTTGTAAAACTGTAGCATAACCTCAAAAACCATGTTTTAGCAAGAAAAATGAAAGTAATGAAACGATCCTTAAGAAAAATCGCACTATTTCGTGTTTTTCATGTAACGTTGTTATAAGAAAATACTCGGGGCTAGTTCTTGAGAACTTGATAGATTTAACAGACTAAAGTATATCAACAATAACCTATAAGTGTACAATTTTTTGCCTTAACAAGCGTATGGTCCACAATTTTGACATTTTGTTGATAAGCTTTACATTGTCCATCAATGTCAGCTGATTATCTAACTTTCATGCTTTTAAAATCTTTTACTACATATAACATTACAACAGAATTAAGATAATACTACTTATATGTCTATTTCATTCGGTTCAGACATAATTCAGGCATTATTTATCATTGACACAGAAGTACTTAAATAACATGTTATAAATTTTAAAATATTGTAAACTAATATACTAGTGACTTTCTTTTTTAAAGAGTTTACGAAGTGATGGTGCGTAAAAGAGTCATACGCCTGGACATCGTCAGCGTATATCATGGGTCTGGAGTAGTTTAAAACCGAAGTTAGGTCATTTTTATAAAGAGTGAATAGCAAAGGACTGATCACACTCCCCTGAGGCACCTCCTGACCGACGACGTCCACAAAACCAGTTAGGGCTTTACCTATTTCTCCAATTGCTAACTTCCTATTAGAAAGATACGATGAAAAGAAATTAATTGTATAATCGTTAAAATTGAATCTGGCCCGAAATTTGGCGAGCAGGAGTTATGGGGCACTAGCTCGAAGGCCTGATTGCTATACATATTTTTGTGATGAAATAAGTAAAATTTCTTACTATAAATTAATTAATACTATTATGTAATGAATAATTATTTGGAGTTGGTAGGCTAAACCAGTTCTGGGACACTTTCTATTTTTTTTTTTTTTTTTTTTGTTTGTTCTGAGCCTCTTTTTACTAAAAAAAAAAAATGGTTTTTTTATTTTTCTGCATGGCTGGTTCCAAACCACTGAAGCTGCCAGACGTATCTTTTTCCATATCAGATTATTGACACGTGGCAACAGAATTTATTTAGATGCATGTCTATTCCACCGGCCACACGGCGCCAACCCCGCCCACTGCTCGCCGCTCGCCACGCCCGCCGACTGCTCCCCCGCAATAGGCCGTGCTGATGGTGCATATATGTTTACTGACAGCAGCAGCTCTCGCAACTTGCTTCCTGCATTGTCACTTAGAATTTTTTATTTTAGGTAGATGTATGTCTACATACATGTCGTCGTATGCAAAAACCAACCATCGAACTTTCGCAAAATTGGCAAGCGTCAGAAAACGATTACTGCTCTGTACTTCTTTTACCTTTGTGCATACCTAGCATTGTTCTAACTTTCACTTTCTCCGGCAGCATTAAATTAATCGGATGCTAAAGAATACGAAGATTAACAGACAGAGTCATAGATCTCCCAAAGCAATTAGACTGAATGTCTAGCGTGACCTCACCTTTTACTTGTAAAATTTTTTTGATTCCTTTGACCCCTTGTCCTCTCACTTCCTCTTTCCTCCTCCTATAACTAGATATTTCCGTAGCAATAGATTTTCTGGCCCTGTACGACAATATATCGTGAAGCTATCAGTACTTCCTGACCCTCCAGATGGTCAAAATGGTTAAGAAAGTGCCCGTAAGTGAAACAGAGAAAAACAATCAGCATCACGCAGAGCAGGTCGATAAACTCAAGAAGCCGAACAAAGTTTACCCTGAATGCAAGTTGTCAGTTCCCGAAACACCAAGACCTTCTGCGAACATCGTGCCAGAAAAGAATTCAACACAATTGAATAGTTAGTTTGCATTTTCTTTCAATCAGCTTGTTACCCTCTTTATTAACGTTACGGTTATTTCCCAATTTTTAGATTTTTCAAAATATATCCCTTCAAATCTCTTTGTTACATCTATGTTATATCTCAAAATTAAAATAGGCACCTTGAAAAATCAAAAAATTGGAAAGTAAACACGTGCCGCCAGACGCGAGTTGATCTCAAATTCAAATAACAGGGGTTTTTTAAATTATTACCTATATTTTTATTTTTTCTTACCACATGAAAAATTATTTCTGAATTTAGAACGAGCAAACTTCGTCATAAATGACTTGGTTCAACGTTTTGTCAGCCCTGAAGGAGTACTTTCAAAAAATTCGATTTTTATAACTATTTCTTTTTTGAAGGCTTCGGAAACTAAAGTAAAATTTTGTAAAATACTCTTTACAAACTGAAAAAGTTTTGTATAAACTTGAAGCAATATGTAACAATGTTTGTTCGCTTAAAAATTCAGAAAAATTTGCACAGCTTTTAAAATTTTGAACAAAGTTGTAAAATTCAAATATTACACTATTGAAATAGAAGTTCATTTTGTGCCCGACGGCCCGTGTTGATTTGGAATCTTTTGGATTTTTAAAGTATAGTTATTGCCATGATTTTTTTCAATTTTAATTTTAGATCATAAACCTCTATCATCTTTGTTATATCCTAAAATAAAAATAGGTTCCTTGAAAAATTAAAAAATTGTAAAGTTAACACGTGCCGCAAGACGCAAGATGATTTCCCATTCAAATAATGGGGAAATTTTGATTTTTAACTTCGTTTGATTCTTTGCTATCGCCTTTAATATTTTTTCTGAATTTCAAACAAGCAGACTTTGTCATGATTGACTTAGTTCAAAAAAATTTCAGCTCTAAAAGAGAACATTAAAACAATTTTATTGTAATAAGTTTTTCTTGTTCGAAGGCTTCGGAAGCCGAAATAAAATTTTTTCAATACACTCCGCACAAGCTGAAAAAATTTTGCAGAAAAAATTTGTTTCTTTTACAAATTTAGAACAACATGGAAATTTGTCAAAAACTTAAGGAGGCTCAACACATTATATGTAGTCAACAATGTATGTAGGTACAGTCATAACCATAGCCATATACATAGCGCGTGTTTTGCAGACGACGCTCTAACCTAATACCCTTTACTATTCCTATTGCGTCTATACTTCAGATGGAAATATCTAAATAAAATCCGCAGCAACCTATATCTTTCTTATGTTTGATTGAAAGAGCGTTATATCAACTATATGTCGCTATTTTTTTGTTATTGTTTAAGGTGATTTGAGAAAGTCATGCTGTGATTACCGGTAAAAACAGTGCCAGTTTACATAAGAGTTTAAGACGCTCATTTGCAACGTGTTTTACTCAAAATTTTCCGCAGCATCCTATGCCAAAATTTTTCACAGTGGTGAAATGCATACTTATTAATCATAGATTTTGATTTTATCCGTTTTAAAGATACTTCGATATATGTGTTGAGCCTCCTTAAGCAAACTTTTTCTACAATATTTTCTCAGCTTTCAAGTTGTATATTGACAATTTGATTTTGGCTTTTGAAGATTTCGAAAGGGAAAAACATATGAAAATCACATTTTTTTAACGTGCTTCTTTAGAGCTGAAAAAATTTTGAACCAAGTCATTTATGACAAAGTCTGCTCGTTTGGAATTCAGACAAAATATTGAATGTAGTAAAAAAAAGTCAGATGAACTTAAAAATGTAAAAATCCCCCATTATTTGAAAAGAAAATAAACATAGTCATTAAGAATGTCCCAGCTGTATAAGTTTGGTCGAGCAATCAGCGCTTCAGCAACATAATGATTATCTAAGTTGTCTTTGATCTCAACCGTCGCTTTTTCTTCTTGTTCTTCATCGTCTTACCAGATATGGTATTAGTGAAGAGTTAATCTCAACTTTCTTCTTAGCACTTTTTTGTTTCATACTGTTCAAATCGATGTAGTCCCAGAACCATAGTTTTTGATCGAATTGGACTGCACCGTGCAGCATCTTTATCAACTTAAGTCTATGTTAGAAAAAAATTTACCCGTTTACTGGCACAAATATGCTTTTAGAGCCTCACACATTGAGTGTTATAGCGTTTGCTGCTATTTTGCTTAAGCTTTAACAATAATAGGGTTCTTGCATGAAAAATTCCATTTGATCCGTCAGGTAGGTTATCAAAAATATTGGACATGTATTTTTTCTTTTTTCATAGAAACAAAAATTTCCAAAGATAGAGCGTCTCAAAGTTCAGGAGTGGGGGCTGTATGACGTCATACCTGTATAAAATCCAATGCATAATCGACTACAGGGAAGACGTCACGCGAAACTTTCATACGGTATATCTTTATCAGTTTTCATTTATATAAAAAAAGAAAAAATACGTGTCAAATATTTTTTGATATCCTACCTGATGTACCCAATTGATTTAAAAAAAAAAATTTACTCAAGAACCCTATTATGAAATCATCAAAATTATACTGAGAAGTGTTTACACAATCATTTCGTAATGTTCACCTTACTTATGTGTTCCATCTTAACTATAAATATCGCTTTAAGGTGGCTGTCGAGAATTCTATATCTCTTAATACAGAGTTTGATTAGGGGTCGTCCATAAACTACATGGTTCATGTAGGCAGAGAAGGGGTCATGATAAATTCTACGATGAGCTACTTAGGGGGGGGGATTTAGTTTAGTGTAATGTAGCTTTATTTTATGTCATTTTAAGTTGAAATCGTTAAAAAATAAAAGGCATTATTGAATTATTTTAAATATAGAGTTTCACCTTAAGTCATTGGCGTCTTAATCTTATTTAGATTATTGTCGTTGTAATTCTCGCACAAAAACGTTGTCATACTACATCTAAAAAGATCTGATAAGCAAATAAGTAAGCCTAATGGCATCTCGGAAGGAACAGACAATTTTATTTCGAACGAAAAACTTTATCGAAATACATGGTAAAAAGCAAAATTTGGCTTAAGAGTGGAAGGCAGGGTGGTATAAGAAATAGCTACATTGGGCTACGAGGGGGGGACACAAGGGTCAACATTTGGTCAAAAGACAGACACTTTGTTTACAAAAGGCCCTGTATCGTTAAAATATCCTTTAACCCATGACTTAAATATATTCAGCCTTTTTGAAACACCTATTTTAATTGTTTTATACTACAAAAAACAGTAAAAACTGTTGAATACTGCATATTATAAGTGCGTCTTATATTTCAGCGTAGGTAACATCACTCAGTCATGCTTAATATTAAAAATAAATAAATACTTTTCTGACTATTGTTTAAATTTTTTTTCTGAGTCTACCAATCGATTTTAAGAGCAATAAGCTAAAGAGATTAAGTCAAGACTCATTCTCTTTTTGCAATTGTATTACATCACATCTGAAAAATATAAAACTTTTACATTGTCATTTAATACAACACCCTGCTCCGCAAAAACATGACCAGTTACATGATAAGCAGAGTACATAAATCTAAATATCATGAATGGGTAGATAAATAAGAGTTGTGATAATTATTGATCTACTCCCCATATGTCATTATATAAACATGAAAATAAGCAACAAAGTAGTATCAGCAAGCAATCAGTTTACAATAAAGATGATTTAGTGTTATGCTGTTTATATATTTATTCCCCACCAAACGACGACAATTCAACTATACAACGGGTAGTCCTTACTAAAGCTCTATAAATATATAATTTACAAGTGATCGCAATATACATTGAGTCAACTCATACCAATTAGCAACAATAGACCAAACAACTTGATGTATTAACAAAATCTACTCACACATTTCCTAAAAGTAACGTTCCAAAAGTTGAATACTTCAGGATAAGGTATTTCCATATTCAAAGCAACGCCAACTGTATTCATAAAAAGTCAAGATAGGCTAGGTAAAATACAAGTATACATGTGCGTATGGAACATACGTGAAAGACGGGCAAAGTCACTCTTTCTCTCGCTGTTTTAATTTTAATAAAGTAATATCGAAGACAAATTTTGATGTGATATTTAAATATAGTATGCTATTTTTGAGTTTGCGATTGTATTTACTGTACAAAATTTTATTATTTAACCATTTCGGAAGTTAAACATCTGCGTGGAGAGTTTTCTTGATCCAAAACTTTAACAGGATCAAAATGAAAACGTATCTTTCTTTCGTGTAAATATTTGCAGCAGATAAGTTTTTTCGCTTTTTGCGATCTCATCCATGGTTTTTAATTCGTCTCTTGACAAGACTGGCCTACATAATATTTCCCCTAGTTTTTTCATTTAAATATATAAATTCAAACAATCATACATCTTTTAATAATTTTATCTATAACAATATCTATGACACAAAAAAAAATTAAATATATAATTTGGCTGATATTATTACTCCCCGTGCGATCACTTTTACTTTAAATTCAAGTAAATGATTTTATTTCACAAATTCCATTGACACTTACTTTGCAAATGTTATATTTTTAAAATTGTACAAAAGGCCTAATAAATAGTTTGTTAGTCATGCAGAGGATAGTGATAAACTGATAAGAGATATTTTAAATTATGTACAAAGTAGTATAAATTGTAAAAGAATAGATTAAGTAAGTATTCTAATAGAAAGAGAAATCACGAATGTATACAATTTTCAAATGTTCCTGAAGATATGATTACAATGGATGACGAATGTGAAGCTTTTGCAATAATTCGTATATATGATTATATAAAAAAATAGAACATTATTTTAGTAATATCAGCCTTTGACAATAACTTACAGATAAAAACCCTTAAAGCGCTTTTGAGCGGAAGACAGATAAATTAAGTATTTTAATACTGTAAATTTCTTGTATTTTTCTCCACTTGCTCGTTTATACGTGAGAAAATGATTGTAGGGTACATCAATAATTTAAATACACTACCGTCTTGTTAAGAAAAACATCCTATATTGAGTTTGCAGCCTATATTTTGTCTCCATTGCTTTGAGACCTCTTCAGAGCTTCTTTTCACGCAAGACACGTGAGCTCTTGCGTAAAAAGAAGCCCTTAAAGAGGGTTCGAAACAATGGAGACGAAATATAGACTGCAAATTCAATAAAAGATGTTTTGCTCAAGAAGAAAGTGGATTTAAATTATTGATATACCCTACAAATAAATTAAGTCACTTTTTAAAAGTTAGTAATCTCTATGGCGCTGATAAAAAGATATTTAGTCCAGTTCAAGATAAATTTAATTGTGAAATCCTATAGCCTTGTCAAAATACATAAACCTGATAAGCCTTTAAGGTTTATCTTATCTTTAATGGGATTCCTTATACATTATATACTTTCAACATTTGTTACGAATGTCCTTAAAAAAAGGTAAGCGGTTTTAAATGATGACATTAGAATAGTTTTTAATTTGTTAAAGATATCTTAAATTTTTTCATTCTCAAAGGTTTTTGCTTTGTCAGTTTTAATGTTATTTCCCTGTTTGACAATGCACACTTTAAGGCTGTGAAATGAGCAATTGAATCTAGATAGCACCTTTTCATTTTAAGAATTATATGGTCTCTAGATGAATTTTTGGAATCAAATTTATCATGAATAACAATGTTCTTATTTTAAACTATTAATTTTAAAGGCAAAAAATCGGGTCTGCAATGGGTAGCCCTTGAAGTCCCATTTTAGCCAAATGACTTTTGTCGCATATGTAAAATACTCTCTGCAATACTTTTTAAGACCCTATAAAATAATTTAAAATTTACGTAGATGATATAACTGTTTGCGTATTTATCGAACGGAAAAACGACATAGTAATATTTCTAAAAAATTAAGATGAACGTATCCAATTTACGTTCGTAGAGCCAACTGATGATGCGATTAATTTTGTGGATGTTACCAGTTGTTGGAATAATAATGGCTGGTTGGAGACAGATTGAAATCAAAAACGAACTCATGCTTATTAATAAGTATAGTATGTTACGCACCAAGGAACTAAAGTATGCCAGTCCCTCCTAGCGTGCTTTGTTCCCGTGGTGCGTATCCTTTTTTCTACCATTCCCCGCCGAAAGTTCATCCAAAATATAATACTTAAATATAAACGAGATCAGCCAGACAGAAAAATAGCGTTGTTTAAAAAAAATTCCTTTGGTACTGTACAAAATGATAAAACATGTGATGGATTACACGAAAATAGGTTGAAAAAAAGCAGAACAAACATGCACTTAAAACATCGTATTTCGATCACAGTGTCGACAAAAATTACTGCACTTGCAGATACTAATTTTTTCTGTTGAGTATGTAGTGACAGTCTTCCATACTCTTGGAATCCATGAAAAATAGGGGACAATACTGTCATTAGAGTGTTAAGTCTCACTGAATGCACTCCACACGTTTAGTGTATACTCAACCTAAACACTATAATTAACGATGTTTACGTGTGCTAATAAGAATTGAGTAGATGTTTACAGAGATTCAGAGAACAAAGCTTGTTTTTTTACAACTTAAACAGAATAAAATATAGCCACAAGTTATATCGAGTGCACTGCACTTACCCGTAAAAAGTATCTCATGAATCTCATCTCTTATCAACAGCGTATACGCATGCAATCATTTGTAAAATCAAACTATGCATACCAATTCTAATACATAGACGTAATAAGTATTCTTATGCGTATTAAGACACGCAAGTTTTGCCAAATAAAACTTGAAAACAATATGGATTAGATAGGTTCTCATCCCAAGTGCGAAACAATGTCAAATTTTAAAGATGAAGTAGCTGGTCAGCTGGAGCTGTAGCTGCTGCAGTAAACGCAGAGTTATACTCGGATACAGCTATAGCTATTCTTTGAGACTAAAATAGGAAAAGAAATCTGCTTGGGAAGCTTCTGCGCATCAAAATAGTAAGGGGCAATGGCTTGCTTTACTCTCTGATATGGTAGTTGACGCAATTGTCAATAGGTACATAATTCCTGATATCGCCCACAAATAAATTAATTTGTGAAAAAAACTATTGCATAAATGATAATCAATAAAATGTAGATAGACCCAACTAATATTTATTAATATTTTTTTCCTATATAAAACTTTTTTATCAGTGACTTCTGACCAGAAAAAGAAAAGTTTGATGAGGGTATCACTGTCAACGCCGAAGATCACCGCTCTCTAAGCAGAAAGGTTAAGAAAGTTATATTAAATGACAATATTATAGGCATGGATGGTATTTTCTTCTTCAAAACAGTAATATATTCAAAGTTAAAGGAACAATTGGCAAGACTCATTATTAGCTAACTGAGTCCTGATTGAGCAGCTACACATAATTGTTGATAGTAAATTTTCACACTCATCAGAATTTGTTCATCGTACTCTATAAGGTACTCACTTACATCTTAACAATAAATAACGTACGAGTACAGTAAAGTGCATGGTTTTTTATTTACGTATTAACTTATTCAATACATTTACTATGACCATAACCTTGATCTGAAGCAGTTCAGCGTCACTCACAACTGTTCAAAATGGTATAAATTATTGTTTAAATGTTTCTGCCATGCAATAACTGATATAATTATATTTTACTTGTATGCCAACAATTTTTTTTTTTCATTTTCAGAAAAAAATAGGGTCAAGATCAAACCATATGATGTTTTTGATGTTAAAACTGCAATGCAACTTGTTGATAAAGAGATGTCCATCTTTGCTGCAGGCAAAGCACGCAATGTACAATATGCTACCCTGCATTTAAGTGTCAGAGGAAAGATTCCTGCTAAAGCTACACCAGGGCCCAGTAGTTCTTGAAGTGCTGATGAGGAAAAAAAATTGTTCGAATCGATTTTCACTCTTTCTAAGCGTGGTGTTCCTATTACCAAAGAAAATCTACTGGATACTGTGAATATGATGTTCAAGAAAACCATAAACGTGACAACCATGGGTAATCACAGGCCAGGGAATCATGGTATGATTTTTTTCTACACAGGCATCCAGAATTGTTAAAAAGATTGTGCCGAAATCCAAGCAGCATGACACAAAATAATGTTTAGTATAAATTAAGAGAATGGTCTAATGTAGTGTTTGAATATTTAAAGTCTATAAATTCCAGAAAGAGTCTTTAATCTTGATAAATCCGCGTTTTTAATGATTTACAAGGGGGGGCTCCTGCACAAAGTGACACCAACCCGAGAATAGTTGAGTCATTTTCTATGACTGCTGCTTACTGCTGTATATACATACACATGATGCGAGCACCATCTGTACCATCATATATATGTATAGCTGTTGGTAAAAAAATGATAATACTACGACTCGACCAATACTCCAACAAATATCTCAAATTTTTCCACGGGTACCCATATTTTACGAGCTACCATCTAAAGCTGAGGTTTTTTTCTTTAAAACCGTTTGTGTCTTGATATGTTACTCCATGATTACAATTAAAAAATTATGATGGTTTCATGTTACTCCATAAAAGGCTGTGGATGATGTGAAAACTTTAAGAAGAGGTAGCTCAAAATGTTTCACAGCTAAGGGAATAAATAAGGACACCGTTAGAATTAGCGGGTTATCATTCATCGAAAAAATTGCACCCGACCTCTTAATTAAGCCTTCTGAAGTGCAACAAAAGTTTCAGTGAAAAAAATAGAAAAAAGTATTCATCAAGTATCTGGTGATGAAAAAGAATTTTACCCCACTTTGATAGGTGGTAGTCAAGCAGGTGATTTACTGCCAACAATGATAGTTTCCAATAATCAAAGAATGGCCCTTGCTGTAGCTGGAAGTTTCCGAGACGATTTTATTATTGGCAAACTTAAAATAGGGAGGTCGGCTTCTAAAACGTTTCCTTTCTATGTTACTGACCATTTTTATTCTTGGAGTGTCAAGAATGTTGATTGTCCAGTAATATTGTTTGTTGATGGACATTAGGGTATTCGTTAATTTTTTTTTTTTTCTCGTCGGGCTTGGTGAAAATCCGTTCTGAGTACCTACAAACGCATGCGGAAAAAGAAATAAGTGTCATTTGATTTGTTTTTCCCGTGCCGCACAGCTCTTGAAGTTTCTTATGGGATTTACATGAGAAAAATCACTGAAATCGTATATAATTCAGAAAACTATTGAAAATTGTCAAATCTAACGATTGCATGCACACATTTTCATATGATTTTATCCCTTTGATCGAGTGAAATCATTAGTTTCCGTCTATTTGTTGAAGGAAAAGGGTTACGAGTAAATAATTTCAAAAAATGGCACAATAAACGGAAAAAAGAGGAAAATCAGACGATAGAATTCGTCATGATGATTCTGGCTAGTTTCAAAGAGTATTCAAAATATCATTTTCATCATCGTCATATACGAAGCGAGAGCGGGCCGCTGATGGCAGCGGCACGATACAAGACGGAGCTAGCCGAGTGCCTCTGAGGTGCTTCGACCGGAAAAGAGAGCACACGCGGAGAACACACAGCTGGCAGACTGGTTTTGCCGTCGCGCGAGAGTAGAAGTGCGCCTCCATCATTTTCCTGCAACAACAAGCTCCGAGTGCCGAGACAACGTACGCCATCATCCTGACGACGACGAACAGCGAGCGACGACGATAACGCGGAGAACGACGAGGTCTACGGTGATACCCTGCGAATCACCAACGAAGAAGGTTGTAAGGTGAGCGAGTGTCTCTTCCTTGTGCGCGCATAGCTCGTCTCGGGGGCTCTAAAAGCCCGTTTCTTTCTCTCTCGCTCTCTCTCCTTCTCTCTCTCGTGTGCGGTACGACATATTTTTCCGGCGAACACCACCGCCACCGTGGGCACACGAGTCAAATACTCGTGTGCAGTAGCTGAGCAGCCGGCTGCTCTCGGGAGTCTTTGCCCGTGCCTCGTAGAGTACGAGATTCTCGAGGCACGTTTAATTCGCATGTAAAAAAGTGAGTCCGCCAGCGCGGGACTCGTGTTAATTACGGGTGTAGGAGGGAACCGGGTAACCGGGATCTGGGCCGCAGCGGCAGATCGTAGGGACCCGGCCGAGAACCCTCGTGTGTGCATTGCACGCCAGCGCGCATCCCTCAGGTTAGGCTATCGTGCGTCAAAAAACCGCCCCGTAATAGTCACAAAAAAAGTATCAACTCAATCATTTTTCTCGTTTGTAAAAAAATTGTATATACGAGGTGTGTTCAAAAAGTAAGTTGACTTTGTATTTTTAAGAAATAATATTTATTTATTTATCAATATTTATGTTATCCCCTTCAAAGTAATCCCCCTCAGATATAATACACTTGTGCCAGCGTTTTTTCCAATCCTCGAAGCAGTTCTGATAAGCACTTTTCGGTATAGCCTTG
>JAPYYV010001646.1:0-29896 GCA_030522625.1 Copidosoma aretas | reverse complement strand
AGGTGTTCGACTTTTGGGGTAAGAAAGGTACGTTTTTAAAACCTGTCAGGTAATTAAATTTTAGAAGGAAATCCTGTTTTATTTGTATTATTATAAAGTCAAGTAGTTTGTTTATGCTCTCCAACAATCGCAGTCTTAAATTGTCATCTTATTTTATTTCCTTGGTCAAAACAACCTCAAAATTGTGTAGAGTGCACGAGTAATGGGTCCCTTACCTTACTGCTTTTACTGCACACGCACACAGCATTGACTGCATGACTCGAGTCTGCTTGTCCGTCTCTCTCTCTCTCTCTTTCTTCCATGCACACGATGATGGCGCGCCACAGCTGCACTTTTTAATATAACAATATCAACTTGATATTGTATAATATAAATTAATTATCATCACTGTACAGCAAAAGTCTACCAAATAGCGAAAGGAACTTCGTTCTGACCGGGGATCAATAGACCCCTCATGCCGTTTTTTTATTTGTCGTGCTATTTACGCACATAAATTCCATCTCCTATCTATTACTTACTCGCTTTATCTTAATACATTTGCACACATTTAATAACCCTTTGAGTTCTCACTTCTGCGGTATGTCACACGTGATACACTCATTTTTTTTTCTTCATTTATATACAAGGTAATTTGTTCGGTTAAGCTACATTCACTGGGACAAGGGTCCGGTCCTTTACCGTACAACTCCGCACAAGCAATCTGCACCATATGCAGCCACTATACATAGCTAGTTATAGTGATATACGGTATAAAGTGCTTATGTAGAGTTGTCCCGTGTAGGACCAAACCCATCCGTGTTTGTAACAAAATTCACTAAAAATATGTTAATCATCCATTTTATGTGATTAAATAATTTATTAATAAAACTGGTTTTTCATTATTTTCCTAGCCTCCTTTTTCATATATATTGTGGGTGTTATATACAGAACTAAGAATAAATATGTAAGCGTATGTGGCAAGTGCTAGCGCGACATCAGAGATGTTATCAGCGTATGGAGTTGCTTTGGAATAATTGGAAGATTCGATGAAAGCGGGCAGTCTCTTACTAGCCAGCCTGGCCACATATCGTGTCATGGCTAAACTGTGTACTTCTCTTATCATCATACTATATTCTTTATAATTCTTTATTTTTTTAATGGTAAAATATTTATTGAAACTACATCCAATTAACGAATATTCTCATTCAAACGATAATGGCCCCACCTTAAAAACATTGAATTGGGTTATTTATAATACCGTTATGTAACAGCTATATTTAGATTCATATATTCTCTGCCAAAGAAGTATAACTTTATAGTTGGGTGCCTAAGAACCCCTGACTCGTTTTTTTTATCAGTGCCTTTATGCCCTGAGTTTTTCTGGTAACACAGTAGCTAGGCTATGCATGCTTCGCAGGATAGCAGAGTCATTTAGTATCTGTGAATACATTAGAATAGTAGCATCTATCTTAGACGTATAGCAAAAGCATGATCATAAACTTAAGGAACATTTTTGGTACGTCTATATTTGAGAAGATATAAACTAATTTAATAAAAAAAAATACATTATAAGCAGTCTTGTTTTACATATTTATTGATAAAGATATACCGACCAATGCTTTTTCAAGGATTTTTTGAAATTATGAAGAATATGGTTTGTTTTGTAAGGAATAGTAATACAGTCAATTGTTGAAGTTTCATTATATCCCAAGTGAAGGACATCTAATTATTTCATTCCTAGTTCAGATAAAACTAGTGCTACTGTTGCCATGTATAAATCTGAATGCAGACAAAAAATGGTTGATCTGTTGTCTGACACACACAAGTTAACGACATCTTTATGTTTTAATTTGTTTAGTCTTATTAAAATATATTAATTGCAAAAATTAGGTTAATGGTTATTTGAATTTAACAGAGTACTGACTAAATGTAATTTGTTTTTGTGGAATTTCGGGCTAGATAGTTAAACAGCACCATCAAATAAATTATTAACTATATTGATTCTATAGAAGTTTGATGATTTGTGCGGCCATTCAAAATACAGCCGGACAATGAGGCTTTGATGTGCTAATGATACAAGATGTTGTTTGTTTGTATTTTGATGGTCGAATCCAAAAAGTTAGTAACATCAACAGTTACTAGTTCATGAGTGAAATCTGATTTCGGATGGTATTTCTTTAACATATCAAGTAAGATATTGATGTGTGATTTGTGTATGAAAAGCATAAAATTATCCGTGTATCTATAAAATAATATTAGCGAGATATTATAATTATTCCTAAGGGTGTTTAAACAGTCATTTTCCAAATCAGACATAACTATGTCAGCAATTATGGAAGAGATGAAGGAGCCTACACGGAGAAATGTTTTCCTTAAAAAAGTAAGGTACGATATACGGCCACGTACAGGTAGCATGACGTACCTCAAAACTCAGCGTACACAAAACAGGTACCCCAGATTTCGAGGTACCGTACACCTAACCAATATGTACAGTTCGTATCAGTCATCACAATACTCACGAGCGGTACTTCAAAATCTGGGGTACCAGTTTTGTGTACGCTGAGTTTTGAGGTACGTCATGCTAGCCGTAGGTGGCCGTATATCGTACCTCACTTTTCAAAGGAAAACATTTCTCCGTGTACAGGTGTACCTTTTACCTGATGGTAACATTTTTTGTCAAAAGAGAAAAATGTGTTCTGAAATAAAACCTAAGTCGCACTAATTGAGTATAGAACAGGAATTTTGCATAATTGTGTAATAAGAATGGGTTAGCGTTCTAAACTTGGAATGACGAAGTTACAAGCAAAAATAGTAAAGAGCAAAGAAGTATCTAGTAAGAGAAGTACATGTTAGACAAATATATCAATGATGTTGATATTGTTGAGACTTTGAAACCTATTGTCGATGTATGACAAAAGTTTTCTAATACTGTATTTGAGTTCAGTTTATAAAATAGAGGCAAGAGCATAATAAGGACTAATAACGGTAAACAATAGGTCTAAGAGTTACATTTGGTTTATGGATTCTTCGGAGTCCATAAGATTCGGATATAACTGTGTTTAGAAATGTAAAAGTATTGTTGTGAAAATTTGTTGGTCAAAAAGTAATTGTTATTGACATTTTACAGTAAGATCAGAGTATAATTTTGCAATTTTTTTAAAGGAAAAATTAGCATAATCCTATTCTTTTACGCAGAAAAATACTAACAAAAGCATCTAGAGGGGGCAAGCAGCCTCAGCGGCAAGCATTAAGATGCTTCTACAGAAGGTTAGGGCTGAGTAACTGCAGTTGCGTAAGCGAGGTGGGTTGTAGGACTTTAGCCTTATACTAGACTCTCCCACTAGCTAGCTCATAACTCTGCCAGATGCTTGAGCATTATGTTATTATTTTACATTACCTTGTAATAATTAATTTAAAAAGCCGTTGGATTAAAATACACAATAAATACATATTTTCAAGAATCATTCGTATAATTATTAGCCAAGCTGGAGGTATACTGACTCGTTAAACAACAATATCAGAGGCCATCTTATCCCGAAGAGATATCTTAATAACAGTCAATTATTATCTTTATATATATGAACGAGAATCATTAGTATATGAAGCACTGAAGGAAAAACCACCTTTCTTTGCAGTAATGTCATCACAATCGGGGTGATAATAATTAAATAAGAGATGGATTTTTTACTACCCTTCTCTTCGTTTTTAAAACCAAAATTACCCATATTTCTGTTGGTTTATCAAAAAAAAAAAAAAATTACATAACATACAACAATAATTATAAGTATATACGAATATGTCGCAGACAAAAAAACTTAAATGATTAGACTTTCGGTTCTATTATGTGAAGAACAGAAAATAAAAAAGATATGATCCTATTAAGAAAAGTAGAACCAAGTGTTGTGTGTAATTGTGTCTTTTTTAGAATCAACTAAAATGATAAAAATCTGTTTTGTAAAAGAAAACATTTTTTGTACTTTTTATTTCCATTCCGAAATAAAGAACGAATTTGATTTAGGTTCAAATTTATTCTCTATGCCGTGGAATTTCCAAAAATTTACGGATCACAAGTCCCTACTCTATACATAATTAGCAAAATTAAAGTTTATTCCGGACGAACAAAATATAATAAAACGTTGAGCTAGACAGTATTATATTCTTTGTCAATGCACGTAGTTTTAATAATTTCTTTATTAGCTATAAATCTATTGGATTAAAATGTCAACAAAATTGATATTTGATACGACAAATATTTATATTAGTCTTACAGTCAAATTAATAAACAAACATTAATACTATTCTTTTAATTAGACGTATGTGTGTGTGTAATTTTAAAAATCAAACCCACACATGTATACGCGTTACTCCATACCAAGCAAGTTCAAACGCTTGTTGAAATTCGTGCTTGGCGGCTTCACTTTGGAAGCTAATTCGTGCTTGGCGGCTTCACTTTGGAAGCTCGGAGCCAAAGGAAAAAAGGAGAGGAATCGAAGAAAAGGAAAAGATTCGTTTCGTCCCAGATCGCCAGATTGCCAAAATTGATATTTAGCTATATATATTTATATTTGACCTGTAAGATTACTCCAAAACGTTTTATTATTCGTTGGTCAACACCAGTTATTTCAGAAGTTGTCTGTGAATCATGGAAAAATATGCAAGACGTATTTCCATCATTCGTTGAACCTGAACCCTGCTCAGGATAATCTACTAGAAGTCTGGTCCTTTTTTTGAATTTGTTCCGAATAAATTTTGTTTTTTCTTTCATCACCTTTTTATTTTTGTCTGTTCTGGCAGACTACTTTTAAAATTCTAGACGCAGCGAAATGTAAATGATACACTCCATAAATCTTATCCAAGCATGTAAACTTGATAGCCCGAAATCGAAGTCTTCCTCTTTTTCTTGCTTCTTAATAACATTTTCTACATTGTTTTTTTCTGAAAGACTTGCTTGGCAAATTGTGCAGGAAGCTGGAAAAGGTGTGTTAGTCAAAGCTTAGTGTATTTTTCTGTCAATCATGGTCAAGTGGAGCTCATCATTTATTTCGAAATCCATTCCGTTTATTTTTGTCGTGGTTGGATACGATGATTTTATCTGTGCTTGTATATTTCCAATTTTTTCTCTTGCCATTTCTGCATTCTTCTTGGCATACTCAAAGCTCATGACCCGGCAATATTTAGTAGAACTGCATTGCGGATTGGACCAAATTATTTTTCGATCATCCACTTCGAGGATCTTCAAAGTTCCAATGACATCATGAATAGACTACCATCGGAAATGCTGTCATCACTAAATTTTTGTTTTTACAGGCTGTGATCTGATAAACCATCTGCTCCATATTTATATGTAAGTAATAAAGACAAATTTTTCGTATTAACTGAAAGTTTTGATATAACCTCAGTTACTTCTAGAATACGAGAACAAGTATGGTCAAGTTACTGGCTTTGCAACTGTATGCTAGCATCTTTCTCCGTCACTGTAATGACATCAGGTGGAGGAAAACATTTGAGTTTTCCAAACGAGAGTTTATTATACGGGATAAAGATATCAGCTTTCTTCTCTCGAGCTACTTTTCGGATAGTGTCATACTGCCATTTCGATAGTTCAGCATCCTCTATCAGAGCCAAAAATTCTTTTTCTGTCAGAGGAATAAGTTCATCTCCAGCATGGTTATTGAGTAAGTGGTGATCAAATTTTTCGTTAATCAATTTTATTAGATCATTTGGACCAGAATCTTTCAAAACTTTTGAAAACGCTTCTTGAATTTCAGTGCTCGAGTATAAATTAACGGTGTTTTGTATTTTTCGACGTCTCGTTGATGGAGAAAATGAGTCGAAATCAGCTTTAGATGGTCTTCTAGAACGCACTGTATTATCACCATAATGTATACTCAGCTTGTTTTTCAACCAATTTCCATTTCTTTTCTTAAATTCATCAATACTATGTAACGCATTGGCGAGATTTTGTTTGGAAATAGTTATAAAACGATTAAATTTTTGTGACAATAACGGCAATTGGTTTACAATAATACTGTTATCATTTTTGATGAAATCAAGTAGAACTTGAGTGTTTCTTTCATTGCATTTTACAGTGAGCAACTGATCACACAAAAGATTATACGAAATTACAATACTATTCATGATTCTTATATATTTTAATTGTCTGTCATTTGCATAAAAAATTTTAAATCTAAACGTATTCACGTAGAACTTGAAATTCAATTAGGAGCTAAATCAATATCGTCAGCTGATGTTATGTCGTGGCTGATAATCAAAACATATGTCAATTGTCCTAATTTATATGTTCTGGTTGTTGAAAGTAATAGTGTTTCGGACGACTATAAATGTACAGATGATTGTTTTGTCATGGATAATAAAGTTTCTCGTTATATACTCTAATAATGAAAAAAAAATACTGTCATTTTGGAACTGCGACAGATAAACATATTCAATTATTATAAATCGCTTGATTCTAATGACAGTGTTCTAGAGTAGTACGATAAAATATTAAAGCTATCATCTCAATGAGTAGTATGAATTAAAATATCAATTTTGTTTACAAACGACAATGATACACTAATGGCTATGATAAAAATTTGATCGAAGCAAACAGAAAATGATCTTAACACAAACATTTTCAACAGACGGGTTATCAATTTGATTTTTTATTAAAATGTGTGAAAGTACTTGACAATTAAAATAATGGTTATGATAGACTAGATGTGGAGGTAATTCATTTAAATCATTTGTAAAAAGTCAATAAACGTATATTCGAAAATTTTTATAAACGATTAATTCACATGAACAATTTTCTGAACATGCAATAGTTCTTTTGTAATCTGTAATATTTATTACATCAATTTACAACCAAATGATCCAAAGTCTTGGCCATTGTTCATGCCAATTTACTCATTATTATTCAGACGTAAAAAATTTCTTTGAATTAAGAAAACCCACAAAAATTATTAATTTTGGTTTATTTTGCTTTTATTTCAAGGTACGGTGAATTTTTAATATTTGGAGGTTATGCGAGTTAATGACCGTGGAACATCGTTCATGTATTTTTGTTACTATTTACTAATTATTCTATAGTTTGCCCAAAAACTTCTCCCCTCCCTATTATGTAGATACTATCAAAATACTAAAAATTAAGATAATGATTTTATATTAACAAACACCATTCTATTTGCCGGTCGCAATTTTATTTTTCTCTTTAGATTACCCATTAAAATATATATTGTTTGTCTATTTAGCTTACTATTGAAGAAAGCACGTATTTTTTATGTTTTTTTAATTTGATTTATTGGCTTAGCAATAATAGCTATTTTTTACTGCAAATGCAGTATTTCAATTTTGCTTTCATTTTAAGGTATAAGAACTCGAAAATTAATCTGCTAAATTACGATAAAAGTAAAAAGATGTATCTTAAACACCCACACAATAAATTATTTATGCACTTGAGTGTCAAATCAATAGTACTTTTCCCTACACCTCAACCTCTGATAAGCCAATAACCATAGCACTTGGGATATGCCATTTACGAATAACGATAATTGATTTGTGATCAGTAATCCCAAAAATCCCTAAATCGAAATTTGTATCAAGATTTTAGCAAGTGATCTGGTAATCTGTTTTGATTTGCTGTCAGAAATCCACCATCTTCGACTTGAAAATTGAAATAACAGATTTGTAATCAGCGACCTCAAAAACCCCCGAGTAGTGATTTTCGACGAGATTGAAAAAGTTTTTTCAGATTTGGTCCACTATATTAGATTTATCTATCATAATTTTTTAACTATCATACTCGTACATATTAAGTGCATAGATTAAACCTCTGATATCCAGCAATTTTAAAGCTTAATAAGTTACCTAATAATTGATTTATAGTGTTTTATGCATCAAGTTCTCCTATTTTTCGACTTTTAGAGTTATGTACGACGAATTTAGGAGAGAAAATAATAAACCGACTTTCAGAGATCTTTCCAAAATCTTCCTTGCTTCTATAAAAAAAATTATTTCAAGATTGGATAAAAGATGTGGTCTCTAGGTTACTTTGAGCAAAAAAAAGACAGTTTGAGCCCAGAGCGCGCCATATGGGATCAGCCATCTTAAAAATGCAAATTGCAATGACAGATTCGTAATCAGCGACCTCAAAAACCCCTGAGTAGTTTTAGAGCCTAGAAAGTTACCTAATAATTGATTTGTAGTCTTTTATTCATCAGCCACTCCTATTTTTCGAATTTTGAGGTTATGTACAACTAATTTGAGAGAGCAAATAAGAAATCGGCTTCCAGAGATCTTTTTTAAATAATGTTAGCTTTAATTTGAAAAAAAATCTTTAAGATCGGATGAAAGGTGTGGTCTCTAGGTTAATTTGAACAAAAAAAAAACCGTTTGGGACCACTGTGCGCCGTGCGCGGGGAGCTCGATTTATTGCCATCTGTTATGGCTGTAAAAACCCCAATTTACACATACGCCTCCCAATACTAGCGTGGCACTGATGCGCACTCATGTGAGTGCGTGTGTCAGTCAAAGTCTTGACAGAACCGCAACAGGTGGCTCTCAATCGCGCTCCCTTCGCTCGTTGTGCATAAAAGTCATATATATAATGCGTGCGTGGGGAAAAGCAACTCTCAATCGCTGGCGCTCGTGCGAGACTTGACGCATGTGTCGATGTAGTATCGCAAAGTACTATTATTTACTACGTATAAGTCAATATTGTTGTAGTCACTGTTACATTTATAGATATACCTAGAGAGATCAACACACGCGTTGACAAAAGCTTGCAGATCGCTAATCATCAAAACTACTATGACTTTATGGTCGAGGCAATGGTTATTTTATTCGTATTACTAAAAAGATATTTACTTGATATCTGATCACGGCTAAGGCTATAAAATATCTTTCGATTAACTATAAATATTGGTTTAGTCACAGATTTAGTACATCATATTAAAAGAAAAATACAGAATAATATTTGAATAAACATTCGGTTGGCTTCGGCGTTTAGTGCTGTATCAAGCAAGGAACCCTCGAAGGGTGTATATATTATGTGAGAAATAGGGTTCTTGCGTAAATTTTTTTTTTTAATCAATTGGGTACATCAGGTAGGATATCAAAAAATATTTGACACATATTTTTTCTTTTTTTATATAAATGAGAACTGATAAAGATATACAGTATGAAAGTGTCGCGTGACTTCATACCTGTAATCGATTATACATTAGATTTTATACAGGTATGACGTCATACAGCCTCCACTCCTGAACTTTGATACGCTCTATCTTTGGAAATTTTCGTTATTATGAAAAAAGAAAAAATACGTGACCAATATTTTTTGATAACCTACCTGACGGACCAAATGGAATTTCTTATGCAAGAACCCTATTGTTAACTTATCTTTGATGAAAAAAGTTTAACTGCTTCAAAACACTGTAAATTATTTATTGAAAGGAAAATAAGAGTTTGATACCATCATCTGCCCATGTGCATAAGACAACAGATACCTTTTTTCTTTCTCAATTCGCTCAAAATCTAAGTCGTCGACTTAATATTTCAATGATCCCAATAGAATCAGCAAAAAAAATCTATAAGTTTGTCTTCAATTCATAAAAATTTCAGCAGCCCTTTTTTTTTGCATATATAATTCTAATGTCTAGTCCAAAACACATAGTGTTAAAATCAACATTTTTCAAACTTGATTTACTTGACAATAAAGTTGTGAACTGTTTTTTTTTTTTTTCATATGTAATCCAGGATCAATAAATAACAATATCGCTAATTTCCAGACCTTGCCAGCAGGTAAATAAAAAACGCCGAAGCCACCTTAATATAAAATAGAAAAGTGGAAATAAATAGTGTTACACGTACTTGCAGACTAATTTGCACAGACAAAACAAATAAAGAAAAAAACAAATTGCAGTTAAAAAATTTAGGACCTCAGTCATGCTTATAGTCGAATCAATTTGTATAAATAATTAAGCAGGGAATATGATTAAAATATGTATGTATGAGTTATAATAGTAGATCACGTACAAAGACCAGAAATCAAATTGATAATAGAAGATAATGCGATAGCAAAAGCGAGAAGATAAGTACGTTACTCTGTGAAATAAATTATTACGCTGTCACTTGGGATTACGATGACAGCAGGGGAAGAGAAACAGAAGGGGGCAAAGGGGGAAACGATGCGTTAGTGGCACAAGTGTGGCTTGGCCGCAGCAAAATATAGTAATGTGCAATTTTTAATTTGCACACAAAGCCAAGAAATCACTGGCTACGGCCAACTTACTTGCACACGCCCATTAACGCTTAAGACACGTCCCAAAAACACAGTATTTTGAAAAACAATAAACTTTAATTACTTCAAGAATTGAGAGAATACAAAAAACAATATCAAGCGCACCATGGGAGCAACGAGCTAACGATTTGTGACTTGCTGATCATTTCGCTATATAATAATTAACAACACTTATACATTTTTAAACACTTGGCTTAGATCGACGCGACGGCGGGGGTCTAACGACAAACACAACGTCGTTTGTGCACGGGCCTCTCGCAGAGTAAAGTCTGCTGTCCTTCTATCGCTGCGCAGGCGCAGTAGCATAGAACCAGGCATCGGAACCACGCACCTGGTGCGATGGACGCACGGATGCTTGTACGAGGGTGCAGTTGTATTGGTGCCTACCTTATGATATATGTCTGATGAGGTATACTAATGGTAATGTATCTACATCGTGCTAACAGTACACACGTACATGCTGGGCGAATAGAGAACCGAGGAGAGAAGAGCCAAGCCAAGCCACATATGTCTCATATATAGGTACTTTTATCAAACATGCAGTAGTGTGCATATAAGATAGCAAGTCGCGAAAGGGAGATAACTAGCTAAGAGACTCCTCAACGCTGTCGTGACATAAAACGTATGGTGATAAGTCAAATCACCGTGTCACAAGATATAACAACAAGCAATGTAAGAGAGGATAATAATGGCCGAAATTCCATTATCTAATAAAAATCAAAACATGAACACTATTAACTTATATTTGTAACTGGCGTGACTAGCAATATTGACGACAAAAAACGCAAAATACCGATGCAAAAAGAGAAGCACTGATCATCTTTCTTTTCGTTGAAATAAACGTCATGTATTCAATCAATTCCACTTAAAAAGTTTTATTGTTGTTACAAACGCCTTTGAACTTTACCAAAGCATTCTACATCTCTTCATAATTTCACTACTTACTCACTGCCTTACTTCGTTAATCTATAGATATTGATTTATGCATTTTCATAAATTTGATCTAGTACTATCTAAAAGATTTCAGTAGTATTTTACACTATAAAAAGAACTTGAGTTTATTCAATAATGATTCTTTTTTTTAAGACTCAAAGTTTACGTACTGAGAGAAAAAATTTCATCAACTTGAATGCGTAACTAAGGATAAATTTTTCTCTATATTCTGAGTTTGGTTGAACACTTATAAAATAATATACTGTTTTAAGATCGTTGTATACTAAACACAAATAATGATGCGATCTTTATGAAACTATATGGACAGCTAAAGTAATGGCTAATACGGGCTCTATTAAATTTGTTTACGGCTGGGGTTCCTACAAGTAACAAATAATGATGCTAAAAGTTTTTATACTTTCGTCATACCTTAACATAGATGCTTATGGAGAAAAGTGTTTTCGTAAACTTGAATTATCAATATCATACAAAATAATGATTAACTTTTGACCATATTTTTTGCGTATTCAATAAATATCTAGTAATCTTATCTAATTTTATAAAACACCTTAAGGGTGCCTGTGAGGTATAAAATAAATTAATAAGCGTCGTAGAAATTCCCAAAGGTTGTCTTCACACAAGTGCGAGAAAGACAGAAAGCATACCACACTGTCGAGTCCGGGATCAAATATGCTTCCGACTAGCGTAGTAGGGATACAACTATCAACTTAACCACCTTAAGTTGTCAGCGATCAATCGGGGGTGAGACATGGAAAAATATTGGTATTATTTTTCCTTTAGTGGCTTTTGAACAGCAACTCGCTGATCTGGTGTGCCAGCCTCATCAGGCTTAATGTATACAATGCTTCGCCCCCTGCACGCTTCACTTGCCAACCACCACATTCAAATATTTTTATTTTGATGTATGAATATAGAGTACAAGGATAAGTTTTGGAATAAATACATCCTTGAACACGCAAACAACCAAAATAATCACTAAAATTCGCTTAGAAATCGAACAAATATAGTCCATACATGGAATAAGTTCACAAATTTTTCCAATAATAATTACTTATCCAATAGTAATACATGGTACTAATTTGTATGCAAGCTGAAGATTAATAGCTATGTACATCCAAATAATATTCATAGAATCATTATTATCGCAGAAACTATTAAGTGTTTTTTTTTGTTATTTTAAAATTTTCCAAAATACTTTATGTACATGCATGCATTATCCGATAATATACTAAAACTTTTACTTGATATTGGCGAAGAAAAATTGATATATTTGATCTCGCTGAAAAATGTAAAACAAAATATAGTTTTAAAATATTTAGATCGGTAGATAATTTTTTAATAAATAGTGTTTTTTTTACTTCTCGCAATGAGTACTCATATTTTCGAGATAATTTAATATTGTATTCAATAAAACTACAAGTATATAGATATTACAGTATCGATCATGCGACGTATACAAATGTCCACAAATCCAACGATACTAATTATATTTATTTTTGATGTAAATTCTAAATAGGACATATATGTGAAGGTCTACTACCTCATATACCTAATTTAAAATTTAAAAATTTCTTGAAAATTTCATAAAAAAATGCTTATATTTCTAGAAAAATTCGGAGGGATGAAAAATTAATAAAATTTATTTTTTTTTTTTTACTACAAGATCATCACGTTGCTTACAAATTTACTCATAATTTGTTTTAAATCTGTCTTTAAAACTTTTTTTTACAAATTTTGACTTTTAAACAGAAACTCATAAGTGTGACTTTGAAGAGTAAAAAAACTTTGTACTAAACATCGTAAACAAATAACGTTTTTTAAAAGGATAAATTTTTCTTCAGCTTATTTGGATTATTCCAAGAAAATGAGATTTCGTGTACTTATTTCTTAAATACTTAAAAATTGCAATATTGAGTAAGATAAATGTACCGTTATGTTTTTTTCATCTTACCAATTATTTTCTTTGAAATGTTAGCATATAATTAAAAATAAACTAAACACTATGAAAAAAAAACATTTTGGGGCAACTGATGACCGTTGACTTCACTGCGTATTTGTGTTTAGATGGTATAACATACCAGAAATGTTACGCCTTTACTTATGTTGAAATAGACTCTTCACACGTATTTTTTGTCATGTGAAATCAGGTATGACGTGAAAACTGTTTTTTTTTTAAATATCTAACGCCCTTTAGTGCCTACATTTTATCTGCGCCCATCATACGGCAAAAATCATCCAATGCATATCTCAAATCAAAATGCATATTTTAAGCTAAATAAATTATGAAAAATTGTGTCATACTTTTCGAAACCCTTAAGATTCATAAATAAGGGGTTGAACTAACCAAAAAAATAAAAAATAAAATTTTTATTGTATTCTACGAAAAAAATTCTAACATAACGTTTTTTTTATTATACGCATTGATTTGTCTTCGAAATCAATAAGTTAGCGGTCCAAGAAAAAGTTACGAAATTGTGTCTGTCACTGACAGCAAGGGTGTTGATGAAAAAATCTGAAAAAATTCTTCTAGAACCGTTTTTAAATAGAGTTCTCTTGATTACCAATGTTTGGAGAAAACAAATTTTCGTTGTTCCCCTTCACGTGGAATGCCCCATATATTCATATACACAGAAATACACACACAGGCAGACATTAAAAAAAACAGTATTTTTTATCTTGAATACTTTATAATTCTAACGTATTTTCGAGTATTCTGTATGTTTTACCGACACAAAGCGTTTTTTATAAAAAAGCAAAAGCTGATAAGGAAGGTTATAATTTAAATTTTAGAGTTGGGCCGATTGATGAATTTTTCTTTACAAGCTACTGCATCACGATATATTGTAAAAAAAGTCAATTATTTTAAATTTATTTAAGTTTATAATCGACGATAGTTTTAATGCTGATGTGAGTGACGAAGAGAGCTTGTAGTCAAGAAACCTGAAAGGGTTTGGATGTATAGTTTACATATTAATTCCAATCGAAAACTTATTCTGCAAACTTTTTGTATTATGTTTCATATTAATACGTTACGAATGCAACGATTATTTTTTTCATCAACTGTGCTTATTATTAGTATTTATTCTTAACTATACAGGTAAAAACTACAACTGTATATAGGTTAGGCATGGACTATATTGATAAAATGTGTTTGACAACTATCACCAAGTGATCAACTAATCAATTTAATTATTGGTAATATTTTGCATGTAAAATTTTGGTTAGAAAATAAATTCTTGTACTACTGCAAGAACAATGAGAATACAATAATAATTTATTGCTAATGTAACAAGAGAAATATTGTTTTCGAACAATGTTTTTATAAAGTCATTTTAATCCTAATAATAAAATTTGCTAGAAATAAAATACAGTTACAAAAAAATAAGTAAGCTTTGTATTTAAATAAGTCTCAATGAATATACATATATTTTTTTATATAATATTAAAGAATGGATCTAGAATATTAGATACAAAATGAATTAGAGACGTGGTACGAATTTCTTTATTTCCAGACCAATACAATTGTCAACCATAAGCACTCTACTAAATAGTAATGAGAAACTGTTTGTTCTCAATGCAAAATTACCAGGAAAATTTAAATTCAAGCCAGAATCTTACTTATTTTTCGTTTAAGCAACTGAGTGTCAACAAATCGGTAGGAGACTAATTTAGACTAAACAAGATCCAAAAAGTCTGCTTCACTATAGTGGCTTACTTTGTCGAAAATCCTTGCATTTTTTTATCATCTATCTAAAACAAAGTGTAAATCAGCAAAACCCAAGAACACATGCACTTAAGAATACGTACCGGAAATATCACGTATTTTGGTAAATGGTATTTTTTTTATGAGCAGTTTTTGACAAATGTGGTAAGAAAATTTTCAATTGCAGGACTTAAAAATTTTATTATTCATTAAAGACACTTTAAAGAAAAAATCACTAGAGACCTTCTTAAAATGTACGGCCATACCTTATTTGATTGTATAGCTTTGTAAAAATATTTACATAAAAACTTTATTATTAATATTTTGTTGTATAATATCTAAAAGGCATTAACATTGAACCATACAATTTATTTGTTGGATTCAAAAATTCATTTCTGCTATTGGTACAAAAGAACATAGTCAAGCAGGTTATCAGTTAAGAATAGCAACACAAATAATATATCTGACTTTCACATCATACTTATTTTTATTTTGTACAAAAATACCATTTTAATTGTGCATCCAGATAAAGCAACATACAATGGACCATGCAGAAGCAGTGGTATTTTAAATAGAGATCTACTTTCTCGAATAAATAATTTATTGTAATAACAAAAAATTATACTAAGGAAATTTGCTTTTTGAATTAAATAAGTATATATTAAGGTATGTTTTTGGTATTTAAAGTGATTTTTGGCATAAAAACTCTTTGTCCAACTTTTCTATCAGTTATAATTCCTGCTTTAATATTTTTTTTATAAATTTTTCTTTTTTTCAACACTGCAATCAAATAAACTATTCGATACACTTCAATTTGATATAACTATAAAAAAAGCTACAATTTTTTAATTCAGTTAATCAGGTGGTCGACTTCTCCGGATATTTTTTAGAAATTCGATAGGATAATTAACATAAATGTAAACGTTAGATTTGTCCACACCTTAATACGTTGCATGATCTATGCCGTAATACACTTTTTAATTGACCCCCTAGAGTCCCCCACAGCTTACCTTCCCAAAATAAAAACTGTGTGGTTTTTTCTTTGTTTTAAAATAGTTTAGCCTCTCTACAGTCCCCGCATTTGTGTATGTGCCCCTGCGTCCTTCCTCGATCCCCTCGCCTTCCACACCCCTCCAGAGCCCTCCAATGCTCCCTCCCCCACATTCCCACATTTTTTCTATACCAGCTTCATTTTTTTGAACTGATGTATAAGTTATTTACAACAGCTCCTTCCTGCCCTTTTACATTTCCTAATGCTTCTGAGTAAAAGCTGGAGTTTTCTGAGAGTAGCCAAAGCTTTATAACCCCTCTCCCCACCCCCACAGCCCCCGCATTTCCAAATCCATCCAAAAACGGCCGAGTTTTTCAAAGTGCAGTCTAATCCCTCCCTCCGTGACCTCCAACAACATCCATACAATTACTGATTCTTCGGAGAAAAGCCAAATTGTTTCGAAGAGACGGAAAGGGCTCCACAGCTACTAAAAAATGTTTCAGTAATAAATGCAGAAAATAAAACATACTTTGCTACATTGAATTATAAGTTAGAAGAATTAAAAAAATGGGTGACATGTCAATATATTTGTCGTTATAGCTTCAATAATTATTGTTATCAAAAAAAATTTGGTTTAAGGAAGGGCTTATTTTGTATACTTACTAAGCCCAGCCCATGTCAAAAGCAGAGTTCGGGAGAGGAAAAATCAAGAGAAGTAAAACTTGTACACAAGCCAATTAATTTACGATTTATTAGATGCGTGTATACATATATATATATATGCTGACTGAGCGAGGCGTTCAGCTTTGCAGCGGTGCTTGGACTGGCTGAGCTGCGCAGAGCACTGAAAACAAAGCTGTGTAAAATATCAGATACGTCTAAATTCTAAGCTGTATGATAGAAAGGGACAGCACTGATCCAAAGAAAGATTAATATAGAATATATACAGGCAAAAGCCTTTGTTTTGAATATAACAAGCAGCACAGTCTATTATCTATTGCTGAGAGCACATGCATGAGCACTATGAAAATGAAACATAAATAATTTACAAGTAAAATCACGCAAAAACTTTAACGGCACAACTGAAATTTCAAAGGGCTCCACCTGCCATAGCAAACAATATGGTTTAATACGAAAAAATTTGACTAGAAAGAAGAACATTTATTTTATAGAAAATTTCCATACCACGTTTGAGGTGCTGCTGCAGGAAGCTGGATTATTCTTCTGAAATTTGAAAGACATTAATAAATTTAATAAGCAAATACTAATTCACGTATGACATGCCAACCTCCACCCTACGCTCTCAAAGCCCCTCTTGCTCTAAATCCTCACATCTTCCAAATACATTAAATAAAATAAAACTTCATCGTGGTATGGCTCCTAAGGAGCACCCATCCCTTAAATCTTTTTCTGTTCTCCTAATACCTCTGTGGCCATTCTATTTTGTCTAATTTCTAGGCATATTATTCATTAGTGTTTCTACACTTTCTGACGTGTAAAGTCGTCAATGTAGTTTTAAACAGTATTTTTACTCATTGATTGATCTTAAAGATCAACAGATTATGAACACATTGAATAATTTTAAGAATTTTGAAAATCACGACATAAAATAGTATTATTACAGAAATAAACATATCAATGATAGAATATCTAGATGACTAAAAGTGATTTATTCCATAATCAGTTAAAACTTAAAACCTAATGACTACACACAACATTTATAAAGTGAAACGTATACTTATTTAATTGTTTTCATTGGAATTTCTGAGAGTTCCTGGTACATAGATGTAGAATTCTCTCGAAAATCTGCACTTTTTACGTCATTGTGTTAGCACACTTCCCAGCCGCAAAAAATTAAATTCTGTAACACAGTTGTGTCTTTGTTCTGACCTTTTCTATACGTTTTCGCCCGCGTGAAACCTATTCTTTAACATTGCGAAAAGTTAGAGGCAAAAATTGAAAAACTCGCTTTTTTCGAGTAAAAATATGGTTATCTGTTTCAATTGTACCTCAGCTTAAATGAAACTATATAAAAGTGTAAAAGTTTTTTTATTAACACAATTCATCCTTTCTTTGCCCAACACTTTTTCAGTGTACAAAAAAAAGGTGTCATGCGGGCCAAAACGTGTAAGAGAGACCAAAGCAAAGACATCCATATGTCATTCAATACTTTTTTTTGTCTGCGAAGTGTGCCATTGACAACAACACCATGACGCTATAGTGCATGTTTTGCGGAGGATTTGACATATAACGCCTAGAAAATTTTTACTGTACCGTTGAGATATTGCTACAGCTCGCTAAAATTTTTTCGCTTAAAAAAAAACTGTGCTAATTAATAAGCAAAAAAGTTTGTCAAAAATAATTGATTTGCTTTTTTTTATACACAAACAAATTAAATAATGAATAAGCATGATTAAAACGAGAAGACGTAGAAAAATGATTTAAAATGGACAATAAAGTTATTTTGATTCTCTGCGTAATTGAATTCTTTATCAAATCATACTTTCATTTTTTCACGATAAAAACACCTAGACTAGTTAAAAAAACGTCTACAATAGTCTAAAAAAGTCTCATATGCATTGTAGTCCAGTGTGAGACCTCGGACAATGAACGATCTATCCTAGACTTCTTTACTTCAAGCTATGCTGCGAATACAATTTTACGCACTATTTTGGAAAAAAAATCCGTAAATTTTGTTCACAGTCAAATAAAATAATTAATAATTTGAAACTATCAATATGATATCTATATTTTTTACGATAGATTTTTTTTCATGAAATAATTAATAAAAACGTTCTTTGACGATTAAGAATCCTTATAACAACCTAAATAAAAAATAATATTTAAAAAGGTTTTCGAGGCCACCATGAGCATGGAAAAAGAAGGATTCCAAGCCCTGTATTAATAATATTTTAAGAAGTTCCTAAGATATGACAGATTTTTCAAAATAATTATAGTAGTTCGTAAATAAACAACAAACAAATCAACGTGACAAGATGATTAAAAATAAAAAATAAAGCTATTACAATATTATCAAAGCGATAAAACTATTAATGAAATCAAATTAAAAAATGCCCAGCCCAAAATAAGCGAAAAACCGTTTGTTGGACATCAACACTCGATATAACGCCCTTATTTAGGTATAAACTAGAATTTTTTTTCAAAGTTATTATGACAATATATAAACAAACATTTAGATCACCAGATTATTTAAATCTGTCTATTTGTTCCTGAGATGTACGTGATATTCAGAAACAAATTTATAATTTTTTTTAATGCAGAAGAAACATGATAAATCACGAAGATAGTAAAAAATATGAAATAAAGTTTTTTCTACAATGTATGAGAGATATAAATATTCAGGAAGTAGAATTTTTGATTGAAGAAGATGCAAAACTTTTATTTTGTGACTAAGTTCCTTTAAAGATATAAAAGCAAAAATTGTAAGCTCCAGATCGTCCAAATGTGTCTATGGGTGTTTGAGAAATAGCTGATTTATCAATAAAAATTTAGTATTTATTTGATTAAAAATAAAATTATAAACGTAGAAAGATAATTTAAAATAAAGAAAAACTTATTCTAATTTTCTATGAGAACCAGTTATTAGGAAAATCAAAGTATTGTTTTATCACCTTAAAAATAGCAAAAACCTTTATTCTTTTAAATGATGTATTTTTATTCCAAACACTAAAAAAAACATTATAGAGATATTATTAGCGAATCTTAATTTTTTACCTGTACACGGATTTTTCTGTGAGAAAGCATGAAGAAAAAAAATTGCATCATTATTCGATATATTTTGATGATTAATATACCACATGATTTTTAGGAATGAAAACAACTTATACACAAATTATATTGTTTCTTCCTAATTTTGTGTTAGTCATGTTTTAATATTTTTAATCGGACTCTATTATCCATTTTATAATCATAATCATTATGAATTGGTATGATAATTACATCTCTACTGTTACATCGCGATACGGTTCTATACAGTTGACCATAAGAGAACAAAGAATCGTATATTCATCAAATATTTCTGTCAGCACTTTAACGTTTAATTTTTCATTTACAATCAAGAACTCCAGTAGTATGGAAAATTCATTTCTGCACACAATACATGATGTTTAAAAAAAGTTGAAAATTTTGTCTTTAGGTACAGCTGACTATTACATGTTATAATTCAGTTAATTAAAATTTCTTATTTACTAAATTTAATAATACGTATTCGTAATCTATTCGAGAATGACAAGAAATCTTTCAAATAATATTAAATTTAATTCGTACATAAAATATAATAATAATATGTAATAATGAAGTAAGACCATAACAAACAATTGATAAAAGATGTAAAACTCTATGGTAGGGTGAAATATAAAGGCATTTGTAACAACAGAAAAATATTCTGAATAAAAAAGTTTGAATATAATACGTTCATCAATTTTAAGATTATTTATTGCATAAAGCAAGAAAAACACAATAGCGTAGTTATTTTTGTATACAGATATATTTTTTTTCATGATGTAAAGCATATTAAATTATTAATGATGTATAATTTCTCAAAATAATTCAACCTGTTTCAGAATAAGCAATCAGAATTGGATAAGCATATATTTTTCTGTAGATGGAACCATCAAGATAACGCTGTCAAAATTTTGTGGCAAGAGGTTCTTTCAGCGCTGGGAAATCAATAGAAGTCATAGCGTTGGATTTACACGTAAAATCACGGGATACTCTACTTTTTAGCACTTTTGTTGCCTAATCTCAAACATAGACAATGACCATTAAGTGAAAACAATAATAATTGTAATATTTTATCCGATAGGTCTTAATAAAATTAAAATGAGAACACAAAAATTGTGTTTTCTTATCCTTAACACTTGCATTATCTGTTAACATCCTACATTTAAATGGTGCATTTTTTAAGACTTTTGAATTACAGCCCTCTATGAAATAAGTCGGTAATACATAAAAATTAAATCATGGATAGTTATTCAAAAACTTTTTTCAAAAATGAGGTGTTACACTGAAAGTCAACGACAGGGCGTGAGGGTAGGAGCGCGGGGCACATAAGGGACAAATCCGAACTGGAAAAAGCTTTGCTAATAGTAATCAATTTTTTAATCTTAAGAATTGTAGATAACTTGAGTAGAGCACTGTATTTTAAAAGTCTTAAAAGATATATCAATAAAATGTTAAACGTTAAGAGATAATGCGAATAAATGGCCTAATAAAAAACAAATTTTAAGGTGGCCATCTACCACTTACCGAAATTTGTAATATTACTAGAGTCATTCTTTAACATGCAAGGTCAATAAGGTAATAACATAGAAACTGTAAGTATTTTTTTGAGTTGATAACAAATTATTGTATAAGATTGTGTACCAGTGCATGTGTGCATATTCAGAAAACAAATAAAAACTTTTCAAACGCAAGTATCCTCTTAGAATTTTGTTCGATTTCAAGTTTTTAACGGTCGTCCTACTTTTTAGATAATATCTCATAGAATCACCGAGATAAAAAATTATAAATATTGAACATGTGATGAGTTACATGTACCTGTTTGTACAAGAATAAGTTCCTGAAATTAATATTTGTAAATAACTAGTTTTGAGGACATAAAATCAAAATTTGTAAATAACAGGGCAAATGTAATCAATCAGAAAAATAAAATAAAAATACAGTGCAACGCACCTAATCAAATTGTATGTCTTGCAAATGATAAAATTTTTTTTTGCATACAAGTACATGGATCATTCTTTTACAAACCGGACAGATTTGGACAAACTTTGACCGAAACATTTTTCATTAAGTTAAAAATTTTTTTATGCGTTTTATGTCGAAAAAAAAGATAAACGTCCGCGAGGAATTTTTTCTGTTTCAATATTCTGGGAAATAGAAAGCATTGAAATTTTAGGACTTTAATGATTTCCTGCAAAGAGACCAATCTTTAAAATTTATAATTCTGGTTCTATCAGAGCTAGAATTTTCTTATTTATTATTTTAAAGCTAAAAGAAGGTACTTATTAAAAAAATTATTTCAATGAAAATTAATGATCAATTTTTATTGTTACTTACAATTCGAATGTTGAAATCGATTTTCAACAATTGCTTCACCGTCTTTGGCAGTATTAAATATCTTCATCGTATTCTGCGTCAATCTCACTTCAAAAACGTATTTTTAATTACGTATTTTAAATTAAATTTTTAATTTACCGTCAAAGATAAATTTTCTAATGTGGCTTTAGTTCCTAGTGCCATACCCAGTGGGTGCATAAGCAGTGCGGAGCAAGCGGTTGTTTAACCTGCTAGAACTCACGTGATTGTTTATTAATTATTAACGAAATGAATGAAAATATTCCCCAGATGATGTGATTTTTTACAGTTTTTGTACAAATCTTAAACTCATTTTCGTTTAAGCACCCCCTAATAACATTATTACAAAGTTTAAGGTAAAAATATTGAAAAGAAAAGATTACAGATGCAATTTCGTAAAAAGTCCAGAGTCACAACGTGTTTTTCTGTTTGAATTTTCATTTATAACTTTGAAAATCAAACGGAGATCTCGGGGCCCAAAAGTGATAATCAATTCTACGTCTTATAAGCTTTCGTTTGATATCTGATGTGCTTGGATTGTATTTTTTATTTTAAAGTAATCAGAGGATATGGGTGATGAATTTGGAGGATGATATTTCTACTTATGTGAATCAAGTGTAAACGAGAGTAGGGGTAAGTGACGATATTACTGCGGATTTTTTGGCCTGGCCAATTTTGATTTACGATATAAAAATCCCAGTTACTCCCATATAATTCATTTTTTTTCTATTTATTGATGTGACTAAATACTTCTCAAAACAAATTTTATTTTATGTTAAGATCATATAAAATGATGAGGAAAAAAGCTTTTGTATCGAATTTGGAGTACAGGTGCTACTGCAAGCATAGGTATTACAGTGATAGTGTTACTGCGATCACGTTAGCTCATCACATAAAGTAAAAGAGAGAGAAGTTATACTGATTTTTAGGCTCTATCTCTTTCTTTCCGTTTTGGGATCTCGTAATACAATATTTTCTCTACGTATTTATCCTCTAAGGGAAGAAAATTATACAGACCAGTGCGTAGTATTTGCAGCTTCTTCATTTTAAGGTTAGTGTTTGTATTACTGCGATAAATGTTTGAGAAAGAACACTAAAATTACTCAACTATCAGATTTTATGGGTGATTTGTCAACAATGACAAGTATTGTCATTATTTTTTACCTTTGCAGGAAAAAAATTATTACTTTTTAATGATTTAAGACAAGTTTAATGAAATCGTGATAACACCTGCAGGTGCAGTAATACCTTCGCTTACTCCTAGCAACAATATTTTCTTATCTTGATTAGCCGATCACTTTCAAATGAAAAACACAATCCAAGCAAATCAGATATCAAACGTAAGCTTATAAGACGTAGAATCGATTAGCACTTTCGGACCCCGAGATCAACGTTTGATTTTTAATTTTATAACTGAAAAAGTAAGCGAAAAAATACGTGGTGCCTCTAGACTTTTTTACGAAATTGCATCTGGAATCTTTTCTTCTTAATATTTTGACCTAAAACTTTGTGATATTGTTATTAAGGGGTGATGTAACAATACTGTTGAGAAAAATTTGGGAGTTGAACAATTTGTAACAGACTTTTCTCCTCGCTTTTCGCGGTTAAAGTAGTGCATTTCGGGCATTTTGAGGTTATCCTTGTTTCCTGCTCAAACAAAAATTGTTTGAGATTTTTACAAAAACTCAAAGAACTTACATCTCCTGGAAAATATTTTCATCTACTTTGATGATGATTCTCAAACAATCGCGTGAGTTATAGTAGGTTGAACACAACCGCTTTCTCCGCACTGCTTATGCACTCACTAAGTACAGCACTCGGCACTGGAGCCACCTTAATCTAGCCAGGTACGTCGTATCCGCACTCAGGTTCCTTCGCACGCCATGGACATTCTCTAACTTCATATCGTTATCTCAGTAATATTAAAAATCGTTCGATATTTTTTATTTATTCGATGAAATAGTAATACTTACCAACAAATAAGACTGTATAAGCAATTGAAAAATAAAACATTTGAGCTGATAAAGTTTGTGGAAAATTAAATGTGAGTAGTTTAAGAGGTAGTTTCTAAGTTCCAACTTAATTACATACCTTTTCAATCGTTTTATGCCACATTCATATTTGGTGGTTTTTGACTAAATCTTGGCAACTTTTAAACTGCAGATGGCGATGCGAGCTCAAAACAGCCTGTCGTCCGTTGTTGCCAGAGTGGCTCATCCGTAAGCATTTTGTCCCGCTTTTTTTCTCTCTTGAAGTGTGGCAAGTTTCAAGTTAAAAGTTTTACCTTGGAAGTTTTATAGGTTTGTTGAAAGTTTCAAACGTTTTACGTCGCAAGTTTTATTGGCTTGTGACTATTCTGTCTCTAGAATTGTATGCCTAGATATGTGTTAGGTAAGTACCTTTAAAATGTGCAGCCAAACAGTGCAAAAGAAAATTGAGGATAGTGTAATAGTGTAATTGTGGTCAAACTGCATAGCTATATAGTATTATTTTATATTGTACAACAATCATTTACTCTTCACAGCATATTGTGTATTTATATTTCAGAAAAAGAAAGTAAATAGTTTTGGCAAGGCCCAAAAGAGAATCTTCTCGTGCTTTTTCACCAATTCGTTTGACTCATTCACACAGAAACACGTGCACACACGCAAACACAATTCAAAACTGGTTTTGATGTAAACACAATGCATAAGAAAGGATCAGAAGTAATACAAGGCACAAATATTAGCACTGACGAATGTTTTAATCCCCTTCTAGCTATGTGCATTACGTTTACCAGTAACTGTTACGGCATTGGAACGAACATTTTTCGATTCTCGTCATCTGTGCATCCCAAAAAGCCAAAATAAATGATGATGTGGAAGTCGAAACAGTAGTGTATAATATGTAATCTGTCAGATCTACATTTTTTTATCAATTTATGATGCTCATATCGCTTTTTATTTATCATAGCAGGAACACAACCAAGAATCATCTACTGAAGAGTAAGATGCTAAAAGTGGCAGTGGAGACACTTCTGGATTTTAAGGTCAAAATAAAAGTGTACTAAATGATAGAGTTAACAATTTAAACAGAGGACTAAATTTCCAAGGGTCATCACGTATTAAAAAGTTTACATTCACCCAAAAGCGATATTCTGTGAAAAAAGTCAAAAAAATCACAGAAGTCATAAAGAAAAAAGTTTTTCGTGTTAACGACGATGGTCCAGATGATGCTGATGATGGTGATGATACCGCCATTTAAGAATTTTACAAGACAGTTTCAATACAAGTACAGATCGAACACATCAAGTCAAAATTTTGACTATTTCTAGACATTAGTTGTATCAAAAAATCCAGCTAAATTTTCCAACAGCTACCCGTCATAAGATAAGTATTGCGAAAAATATTTCTTAAGACGAAGGCGCATTAGGCAATCCAAATCCTAAAATCAATCCGTCCTTAGGGGCACAAGATGTTAGTACTATAGTTGATGTTTATCAGTCTGATGAATACACGCAATTGTCGCCAGAAAAAAAAGATTGTATCTCCGTAAAACTGGATGGATGTAGAATACAGATACAAAAACTACTTATTTTAAAGAATTTAAAAGAATAACATAATTCATTCAAAACCAATCATCCAACATTAAAGTGTAGCTTTTCTATGTTTGCTAGTTTACGACTAGGACAGTGTATATTGGCAGGCCCCCAAAGTACCCACTCAGTTTGTGTCTGTCCAATACACGAAAATCGTAAACTGTTAATAGATGAAATGAATTTAATACTAATCCAAATCTCCACGAGCAATCACAAATTATCATGATTGTTTGAATCGTATGATGTGTGATGTGCAATCCACTAATAATTATCATAGGATTATGTAAACAGAGCCCTGGGATAGAAAATATTATTGAGCGATTGGAACAAAATTTTGAAGAAAAGTGAATCGAAGAATTAAGGTACAGAAAATGGGTGACAACAGAAAGAACTTCATTGCAAACCATAAAATATACTGTGAATGAGTTTTTAAAACTTTTAAGTAATAGTTTGGACAAACTATTGTTTCATCCTTTTTTAATTAGAATACATAACAAATTTTTCAACAAAGAAATAAAAATTTAATGAGAATCAAATGCATTGTTATTTGCGATTTTAGTAAAAATTATGCATTTATCATACAAAACTCCGTACAAGGCATACACTGGAGTAATTATCTAGCAACAATACATCCATTCTCAATTAACTATAAAGATGATTAAAATGAGTTCAAAGTAAAAAGTTTTGTTTCTATTTCTGAATGCTTACATCATAATACTATTGCCCGACATCTTTTCTAATATCAACTAATAGAATTTATAAAAATGAATTTAAAAAGTGTCAATAAAGTGATTTATTTTTCTGGCGGTGCAAGTGCACAATAAAAAATTTGAAAAAATTCTATAAACATCACTTATTATTTCGAAGATTTTCAGATAGCAGCAAAGTGGAATTTTTTCTCTACGTATCATGGCAAAAGATCATGTGATGGAATAGGTGGGACTTTTTGCCGAGCAAGTCTCCAAAGGGTGAATTATCCTATTCGGACACCCAAAAAATTATTTGCTTTGGCAACAGAAGCTTTGCAAAATATACGATGTCGCTATTTAAGAAACGATTAGTATGAAGAAGGAGAAGAAAAGTTATCAGCACGTGTTCAATTAAATACAACGATCAAAGACACTTTACAGTTTCGTAGTATGATTCCGATCTCTCGTCAGACGTTGGAAGCTAAAACATTCTCATTTGATGAAAATAAAACAGTTGTGAAAATGTTGTAATTGATCTCATTAGTTCAACAAATATATCATGATACATTAAACAACCAGATACTGAATAGCTACTGACAAAAAGCTGTTGGAGAGTGATATAATTAATAATAAATTTGTTACTTTATTTGCTAAAATGTTTTTTTTTAGTTTTTTATACAGTCTTATTTGTTGGTAAGTATTACTATTTCATTAAATAAAAAATATAAAACAATTTTTAATATTACTGAGATAACAATATGGGGTTAAAAAATGTCCATGACGTGCAAAGGAACACGAGCGCCGATACGACGCAGTGTGACAAAGCTGACTTTTTTGTGCAACAATGAAATTGCACAGGCCGTGATCATCCAAATTGAAATTTTTTTTGGAGGTTGTAGTTGAGAGCATACAGAATAAAAGGAGAAGTGGTCCCGAAGAAAAGAAAAAAAATTTACTTTCTTTTGAGGTGAAAAACATATGTAATTTGAAACCGATGTAGATGTATATTTTTTAAATGTGAATGAAAAATATAAATCATTGTTAAAATCAAAAACCAACGGTCAGGTGGTTATAAAAATAGCAGAGTGTCCATTTACAATACATTAAGGCTAAAACGTCAAAAAATTACCCCTTACCGTGAATTTTAAGCCTAATTTGCGTTTAGAAAGAAATATTTTTCTATATATTGTTACAATTGTAACGTACAATAGCATATAGGTATACGTCCGTCCGCCCTTCTGGCTCTTCCCTCGGTCTCTAATTAAATAAAGAACTATTAACCTCACTCGCTGTGCACTTATTTCCCGATCACTATACCGAACGTAATCCCACGTAACAGTAATTTTGGTATCAGAAGTGGGATCGGTCGAGGAACTTTTTTTCAATTTTTCTTCATTGGAAGCGCACATAGCGCATCGTCACAAAACAAAAAGTGAGTGCGATTTAATTTAAAAAAAATAAGAGCCACTTAAGATTAAAAGGCTAAAAAACTGATTGGGTGTGAAAAGACGGTAATAGTAAGAAAAAAAAAGAAGTTAAAACAGACCAGGGACCACGTGGAAAGAAGTCAGCGAGGTAAAATTAGGACAACCAGGGTTGCACCTTAATAATCAGCTACCGAGAGCGGAGGAGTAGGAAACAACGTCCCGGAACACCCGTACAACGAAGGCAGGGACAAGGATCGAGAGAAAGAATGCAGATCAGCGCACATATATTCATAATCTAGACGGCAGCAACCTGGTAAGTGGAAATATATTGTTACATTTTCCCCCCATGAACCCCGGGTATACATGACGAAGAGGCACTTATAGAATAGACCGAAAAATAAACCCTTATACTAACCTTGCATGAAAAACGCATAAACACATACGTATATATTATATATCAGTAGGCTTGCAGAATAAGATAATCGGCTGCGCCAAAAGTATTATTACTATAAATATAACAAATAAAGACTAACGCAGCGTCTCTAATTAACAAAAAACGCGGAAAAACCCCATTTTAAAGTTATTTGATGTAGAGCCGACGCATAAAAAAAAAAAAAATTACAAACAAGTAAAGCTGGAAAATTCTGCTGCTCACAGCCCGAATAATATTTAAGAAAAAAATTAGAAAGTTTAAGAGAACGCGGGCGAAACGGTAAGATGTCGCATAACATAAATACGCAGCCACCACGAGAAAACAAGAAAAACAAGATCATAAGAGTAAGAACGGAGCGCGACATCCGACCTATAAATCTAGGCACTACACTAAAGGGGACACTGGGTTATAAAAAAGGTTAGTTGGCAAAAGGAAACTCAAATTCTACAATAACAAGAAATAGCGACCGTAGGGCAAAGCACTGACTTGCACGGATAGGGCTCAGACAAATTCTTGGCCGATGACGAAATTTCAACGCATCAAATAGGCGAAGCGGAAAACAGGGAACAAACAAACTTAGGGATAACAGACGAAGTTAACGCGGAAGACATATTAGGGCAGGACAACAGGACGACAACGGACCAAAGACATAAGAAGGCAGGAATATCAATGAACAGGGTACAGGGACTTCTCCCATGGAAATAAAAAAACAAAGGCACCACAGCACTTGAAAATGAATATAACGCGGCGTAACACACACACTTAGACATCTCATTGACCTCGATAACAGGAACTCAATAACGATACTCTCAGACGATCAAACTCTCGATGAAGAGGAGAAAGTATGGGCTTCTATAACGAGCACACTGTCGAGGGAGACATTGCAAAACCTGCAATTATTGATGAACAGGTCAATCGCACGGACGGCGTTTGACACTAGACAACAGGTTACAAGAGACCTGGTGACCTCAGCACAAACAATACAGGACGGATTATCAAATAGGACCGAAATAATGACGCAGACCGAAATAATGACGCAGGGGGAAAATAGCCGCGATCCACGAATAGGGACCGCTACGCAATACAGAGAGGGGCTACGGGGGATACCGACTACTGCATCAGATAGAGAAGTCCGATTCGACGAGGCATCAATGGCACAAAACAGATACAACAGGGACTTAAACTATGAAAATGAAGACAAGGACGGATACTTAAGGATACTACACGACGATAGACACTTGGGACCGACAGCCCCACTGCACCCTCAATCCCGAGAAAACAATAACCAAGAGAGAGAGCATGACTCTACCCGGTGATATAACGTATACAATTCGGCCCGCTCCCTCTCCCCGAACGCGTGGCCGTTTACAAAACTACAGCAAAACGTACTAACATCACTAAGCCATTGTCCAGGAATGATACCTCTGTTTAACGGAGATCCGATAAAACTACCACTTTTTAAGCAAATGGTGAGAACAGTGGGTCAGAGCATACAGCCTAAATACGAAAAATTTTTCCTGGGGACACTGGTTAATAAATTGCGGGGACGAGCAGCGGCCCAATTTGCCACATGCATAACGCAATACGACACAATAGAATACTTCCTATACGAGCTGGCAGAAACATCTGGAGGTTTGAAGCAAGTAGACATGCTCATAGCAAACCTCAAGGTCATTCGACAGTACGAACAGGAAAGCGTCGAAAACTATACACTTAGGGTACAGGAATTACACAGTAGAATAATAATGAC
>JAPYYV010001645.1:0-23348 GCA_030522625.1 Copidosoma aretas | reverse complement strand
TCAGAATCATCATCATCATCATTAACATCATCAAATCATTATCATTATCATCATTTTCAGCATCGTCATCAATATCATAGATGTCGTCGCCATCGATATTATCATCATTTTTATTATCATCATTGTCTCCATCATTATCGTTATCATCATCATCATCATCATCATCATCATCATCATCATCATCACCATGATAACCATCATCATCCTAATGATCAGCAATGTCATTTTTATTAACATCATTACAAAAAACATCATTAGCACTATTTCTATTATCGTTACCATCATTAGTGTGATCATCATTATCATTATCATCATCATAATCATCATCATCATCATCATGATCATCATCATCATCGTTATTCTAACATCGTTATCACCATCGTCGTCGTCACAAGTATATTCTTTATTCTCATCATCATCATCATCGAAGTCATTATCACAATCAACATTATTAGTACCATCGTCGTCGTCACTGTCATCAAGATCATCAATAATATTAGTATTATCATCATCATTACAATCAACATCATCAATAACATCATTAATAATATCATTATTATCACCATTATCATCATTATCATCATCATAAAGATCATTATTATCATCATCATCATTATGATTATTCTCATTGTCATCATCATCATCATTATTATAATCATCAACATCTTTCTTGTCATCATCATCATTAACATTGTCAACTCTATTATTCTCATCATCATCTTGATTTTCATCATCATCATCATCAATATCATTAATATTACTATTACCATCATAATCATAATCGTATAATTATCATCATTATTATCATCATCATCATCAGCATTATGATTATCATCGGCGTCATGACTATCATTATTATCTTTATCATTATTATTGTCTTCATTATTTTTACAATCGTCAATATTATTTAAATCATCATTATTATCATTATCATCATCATGAACGTGCTTTTGATCATGCGTATCATTATAATTTACATTGACGACATAATCATTATAATTATCATCATTATCATCATTCAATATATAATTATCATTATCATTATCATCCTAATTACCATAAGGTTCATTGTCAACCATGTAATCATTATCATCATTGACATTACTATCATTATTATCATTATCATCATCATTATCATCATCGTCATCATCAACATCATCAACATCATCTACAATATCATAATCATTATCATCAACATCATCATTATCATCAACATCCTCTTTATTGCCATTATGATCATTTGCATCATTATTATTGTTATCATATCCATCATCATTATTATCATTATCCTAATCAATATCATTAATATTATCAATATTATTATTAACATAGTCATCACCGTCATAATTATCTTCGTCGTCATTACCATTGTCATAGTCATTAACATCTATATTATCATCGTAATCAACATTATCATCATCAATATTATCATCATTATCACCATCATTATCATTACCCCTATAATAATCATCTACATCATTAACATCATGATCATCATCATCATTATTATTTTCACGATTATCACCATAATCATCATTATATGCATCATTATTATTATCATAATGATTATCATCATCATCATCATTATCATTATCACCATAATCTTAAACATCATCAACATCCTCATCGATATCATCACCATCATCATTATCATCATCATTTATAACAGCATCAACATTATCACTAACATTATTATTATCCTCATCAACATTTTTATTATCATCATCATCATTTTTATCGTAATCATAATCTTTATGATCATTATCATTACCATTATCAAGTTCATAATTATCCTTATTATTATCATCATTATTTTTGTCATCATTATCATTATTATTATCATCATGACCATCTTGAATATAATCATTACTGTTATTGCTTTAATTATCATTGACATGATCATCATTATTATCATTATCATTATATTAATCATCACCATCATCAGCATTCTAATATCATCATTTTTCTCATCGTAAGCATCATCATTACTATTATTATCTTCATCATTATCATTATAATCATCTATATCATCATTACCGTCACTATCAGTATTTTCATCATTGTTATCATTATTATTATCGTTATCATCATCACTTATAATTATAACCATTAAAAGTCTTATTATCATCATTATCATTATTAATATCATTAACATCATCATCAGCATTGTAATATCATCATTTTTATCATCGTTATCATCATAATTACTATTATTATGTTCATCATTATCATTATAATCATCCATATCATCATTTCCGTAACTATCAGTATTTTTATCATTGTTATCATTATTATTATCGTTATCATCATCATTTGTAATTATAACCATTTAAAGCATAGTTATCATCATTATTATTATTAATATCATTAACAATATCATCAGCATTCATATATCATCATTTTTATCATAATTATCATCATAATTACAATTATTATGTTCATCATCATCATTATAATCATCTATGTCATCATTACCGTCACTATTATTATTTTTATCATTGTAATAACTATCATTATCGTTATCATCATCATTTATAATTATACCATTAGAAGCATTATTATCATCATTATTATAATCATTATCATTAAAAAAACATCATAATCATCATTATCATCCTTAACATCATAATCATCATTATTATTGACATCATCATGTTTATCATCTTTATTATCGTCATAATAATCATCATTATCATCATCGACATCTTATTCATCTTTATCATATCATCGTTCACATTATTATCATCGTTATTATCATTATTATCACCAACATGATCATCATTATTATCATCATAAGGATGATCATCATCATTATTATTTCTATGATCATAATCATCGTTATTATCATCGTTACTACTATTATCATGATTGTTATTATCTTCTTGCCGTCATCATTATTACTATCTGCATCATCTTGATCATTTTAATCGTGATGATCTTGATCATTATGGTCATTTTCATCATTATCCTTATCATTATAGTTATAATAGGAATCATCATTAACATTATTATAATCATCATTTTCATCATCGTCATCATTATAAACATCGTCATCAACGTTACTGTATTCTCATCATTATTATCAATAATAATATCATAATCATAATTATAATGATCATTGTAATCGTAATTGAAACCATCGTTATCAAATTTACTATTATTATCATCATCATCATCATTATCATCATTATCATTAGTATCATCATCGTTGCTACCATTCTTCTCATCATCACAGTCATGGTTATCATTATCAACTATATCGTTATTATCTTTACCATAACAACATCATTGTTATCGTCAATATTATCATCATTATCTACATCATTATCATGATCATCGTTATCACCATCATTATAATTATTATTATAATCATCATTATTAAGGTCACCATTACCATCATCATCGTTGTCATAATCATTATTATAGCCATCATAATTATAGAAATTATTTTAGCCATTATCATATTATTATCATTATTATTATCATTCTCATCATGAGTATTACTATCATCATGTTCATCATGATCATCTTTAGTATCAAAATGATTGTCATCATTATCATGATTATCATAATTATCATCACAATCATCATTATCATCATCATCATTTATAACAACATCAACATTATCACTAACATTATTATTATTCTCATCAACATTTTCATTATCATCATCATCATTATTATCGTAATCATAATCATTATGATCATTATCCTTACCATTATCAAGTTCATAATTATCCTTATTATCATCATCATTATTTTTGTCATCATTATCATTATTATTATCATCATGACCATCTTAAATATAATCATTATTGTCATTACTCAAATTATCATTAACATGATCATCATTATTATCATTATCATTATAATAGTCATCACCATCATCAGCATTCTAATATCATCATTTTTATCATCGTAATCATCATTATTACTATTATTATGTTCATCATCATCATTATAATCATCTATATCATCATTACTGTCACTATCAGTATTTTTATTATTGTTATCATTATTATTATTGTTATCATCATCATTTATAATTATAACCATTAGAAGCATTATTATCATCATTATCATTATTATTATCATTAACATTATCATCAGCATTGTAATATCATCGTTTTTATCATCGTTATCATCATTATTACTATTATTATGTTCACCATCATCATTATAATCATCTATATCATCATTTCCGTCACTATCAGTATTTTTATCATTGTTATCATTATTATTTTCGTTATTATGATCATTTATAATTATAACTATTAGAAGCATTATTATCATCATAATCATTATTAATATCATTAACATTATCATCAGCATTTTAATATCATCATTTTTATTATCGTAATCATCATTATTACTATTATTATGCTCATCATCATCATTATAATCATCTATGTCATCATTACCGTAACTATCATTATTTTTATCATTGTTATCACTATCATTATCGTTATCATTATCATTTATAATTATAACCATTAGAAGCATTTTAATCATCATTATCATAATCATTATCATAAAAAAAAACATCATGATCATCATTATCATCCTTAACATCATAATCATCATTATTATTAACTTCATCATGTTTATTATCTTTATTATCTTCATAATAATCATCATTATCATCATCGACATCTTATTCGTCTTTATCATATCACCGTTTACATTATTATCATCATTATTATCATTATTATCACCAACATGATCATCATTATTATCATTATAAGGATGATCATCATTATCATTATTATTTCTATGATTATAATCATCGTTATTATCATCGTTACTACTATTATCATGATTATAATTATCTTTTTGCCGACATCATTATTACTATCTGCATCATCTTGATCATTTTAATCGTGATAATCTTGATCATTATGGTCATTTTCATCATTATCCTTATCATTATAGTTATATTAAGAATCATCATTAACATTATCATAATGATCATTTTTATCATCATCATCATTATAAACATCGGCATTAACGTTACTATATTCTCATCATTATGATCACGAATAATAAGATATTCATAATTATAATTATCATTGAAATCGTAATTCATACCATCGTTATCAAATTTACTATTATTATCATCATCATCATCATTAGTATCATTATCATTAGTATCATCATCATTGCTATCATCCTTTTCATCATCACGGTCATGGTTATCGTTATCAACTATATCGTTATCATCTTGACCATAACAACATTATTGTTATCGTCATTATTATCATCATTATCTACATCATTATCATGATCATCGTTATCATCATCGTTATAATAATTATTATAATCATAATTATTAAGATCACCATTACCATCATCATCGTTGTCATAATCATCATTATAATCATCATAATTATAGTAATTATTTTAGCCATTATCATATTATTATCATCATTATTATCATTATCATCATGAGTATTACTATCATCATTTTTATCATGATCATCTTGAGTATCAGAATGATTGTCCTCATTATCATGATTATCATAATTATCGTCACCATCATCATGATCTTCACCTTTATTATCATCATTAAAATGATACTAATCATTATTGTCATCATCTTGTTCATCATCACTAGCATCAATATCATCAGAACCATCATCATCAACATCTTCATAATCATTATCATCATCATCTTCACAATCATCAGCATTATCATAACAATCCTTATTATCATCATCTTTATCATCGTTACTGTCATCGAAAATTAACATTTTTATTACCATTATCGTCATTTTTATAGTTATTGTCATTGTGACCATCCTCTTTAGCATAATTATTATCATCTTTATTTAGGTAAATTTATTCGTTATCGTAATCATTAACACTATCCTTATCATGAATATGTTTATTATCATCAATTTTACTATTTCCAGCATCATAATCATTATCGCATGCATCATCATCATCATTATCATCATCAATATTATCATCATGGTCATCATAATCATAATCAGTATATTGCTCATTATTATAATCATCATCTTAATTAATGTAATTATTGTTTCTATTATTAACATTATTCATATAATCATTATCATTATAATCATCATCATTACTATTATCTTGATCATTATTAATATCATCATAAATATTGCTTTTATTATCATCATTATTGTTATAATTTTTATCATCATTATCAACCTGATAATCATCATAATCATTTTTATCATCTTTAGCATCATTGTCATTATCATTATTATCAGCATCATTATTACTATTATCGATAGTGTCATTAGTATCAGCAATAATATTGTTGTTATGTTCTCTATTCTTATCATCATTATCATCATTAATATCATCTATATTATCATCATTATCATTATAATCATCAGTATTATCATTATCATCATACTTATTATAATTATCATGGTCATTAGTATCATCATCATCATAATCATCATTATCATAATGATCATCATCAACATCATCAACATCATCGTTATAATCATCATCAATACCAACATCGTTATTATCATCATCTTTATTATTATCATCATTACAATCATTATCACTTTTTTCAGCGTCATTATGAATATCAAAGTTACCGTCATTTTCATTATCTTCATGATCATGATCGTCGTTATCATCATCATCAACATAATTATTATCATCATCATCATCTTTATAATCCTCATCATCACAATCATTAACATTATTATCATTATCATTATAATTGTGATTATCATTCTTATCATCATGATCATCATGATAACCATCATTATGGTCATGATCATAATCACCATCATGATCAGACATCGTTCTTATCATCATCTTTACTATCATTATTATTATCATCATTATAATTATCAACAGCATCATCATCATTATTATAGTTATCCTATCTGTCCTTATTACCAACATCATGATGATCGTCATCATTATCTTCAACATCTTTGTCATCATGATCAACATCATTATCATCATCTTTATCGTTAACATCGTCAGCATCACGATTAATATCATTGTTATCATTGCCTTAGTAGTTCTCATCATAATTATCATCATTATTAGCATCACTATTATTATCATTATCATTATCATCATCATCGTGTGACGCAGTCACTTTTTCTTTTTTCCGCCAAGTGCGCCAGGATCCGTCTCAAGCCGATTTTTAATATCGTTGCGTTTTTATCGCGTTGCTTGTTTCTTTTGTATTTTTCATGTGTGAATGCGAGTGATGAAGAGCGGGTGCCAGTATTTAGCTAGCCTTTGAACGCTCCTTACGTCTAAATTCGAACTCGCTCCGCACAACTGCATCCTGCTGCACCATAGCCATCGTCACCACCGACCTGCTGCTGCTCACCCAGGCACCACGTTACCTGCTGCTTTTCCCGACGCCACCCAGCTACCCTCTTTGTCTCTTTCTAGCCCACGGCGTCACCCATAGGCCGATGAGCGAGGCCACGAGGTAGCCCAGCAGCGAGGGGACAAGCCCAGCTTAAATGGCCAAGCGGGAACCGCGAGACGTTGCCGAGGCTCGACAGAATCGAGTAATCGTCTTACAGCACCAGGTACCGTGTCAGGTCGCAAGAGCGAGCACGAGGCAGTCGGCTGTGCGTGATAGAAAAAGAGAGCGTGTGTGCGTGTGTGTGCCGACCGCGAGGAGGTCCACGTGATAGAGAAAGAGAGTGTGTGTGCGTGTGTTTCAGGTCGGTGTCGAGAGCAGCGTGTCGCGTGTGTGTGTGAGAGAGAGAGAGAGCGTGGGGGTCGAGGTGTCTGGAAGGAAGTGCCGAAGCTGGTCCTCCTCGTTCATGAGAAGTCACGGGTCGTACGATGTGGGTGCGAGAGCGAGAAAGAAGGATAGAGAGGATGTACGTACGCCGCGGGCGTATGGTGCCAGGCCGAGCCAGCGTATAAGTTTTGACGTTGTGTGTGTGTGTGTGTTCAATAAACAAAGGTAAAATTTAAGATCCGTTGTGGTGTATTTCTCTCGGTGTCGGCTATTTCCCCTTAGGAGTGGCCCATTTCTGACAGGTCAGCCGCGACGGGTTCCTCCCATTATTATGTTAATTACAGGAGTTCGAGGAGCAGAGAAGCGGTATAGCCAGGTAAGGAGTCTCTCAGTGCGAGGCCATCGGGACGTCCTGCCAGTGCGCCGACTGTGCCAGCACGCTGAGACTTGCCTCGTCACAAAATAGCGTTCGACTAGTGGGGCCTTGTGTCGCAGAACAGCCGATTTGCGAGTATACGTGTGTAGGTGTGTATGCCCGAACGCGGGAAAATTTTCGCGGTTTTCAGTGTCGTCGTGTGGTGCCGGAAATCCGAGCGCGAAAGAGTTTTACGTGCACGATACAGGCACGCATTGCGTTGTGGCTTGTTGGTGCTACGAGAGGAGAAAGGGAGAGAGAGAGAGAGAGAGAGATAGACACCGGCGAGCCTAGCTGAACCAGGCCGAATTCCGAGAACGAGAGAGCGTCTTGTTTACGGCGCGCGCTGTTGTCTCAAGCCTGGCTACTAAGCAAACACACGCTATAGGCTCTTTTCTCTACCTTTTTCGATTGCGTTGATTTTTTTCTTTTCAGGTGGTGACTGGAGAACAATGCCTAACGTGAGTTATCTTGTGGACATTATTCATATATTATTATTATTTTTTATTGCTTCAACATTGTTATTTCTTTTTTGTTGTTGTTGCGTGTGCGTGTCGTTTAGGAAGTGCGCATCGGATAGGATCGTGGTAGCTAGACGAGGTAGGAGATAGTGCCGCGAGATTATTATTCATTTTTATTATTTTTATTGTCGTGGAGAGTTTGTAGTGCAATAGCCAAGAACAACAGGAGCGTGTGTCCAGTAGCCAAACGTCGGTTTAGTTCATAGATTATTGATTTTGTCGTGCGTTTTCCTGGATAGATTCCCGCGTGTGCCGTAACTAAATAAAGAAAACGGGGGAAATGGTTCGATCAAAGAAGAGTGTGCCAGCCACGTTGATGCCTTACGATAATGTTAATAACGACGACGTCATGCGATGGTTAACAGATACACGGAAACACCGGAATTTTAAGTGGGTGCTGAACACTCCGTCGCTGGACAAAGTCGCGAGTCAGCTTATCAAGCGCGGGTTAAGCATCGACGGCACAGAGTGAGTGTTACGTGGCCGCCTACTACGGGGCCAGATGATGGAGATTGAGCCCGATAATAACGAGATACCACTATACGAATGCGATCGGGCGGCCTCGTGCCTACCGCCCGGGAATAAAGACGATATGCGTGTTGCGGGCAGTGGCCGGGACGGAGGCAGGGCTTGGGGCGCGAAATCGTTCCTGTGCCTTGACACCGTTAAGCCAGGAGAGCTCCCAGGGGTAGATGCTGGAGCTTCCGCGTATCTCAGATCAGCGATGTTAAAACGACCTGACGTCTATCAGACCTAACGTCTATTGCTTGGTCAAGTATATCTATATATATGACAAATATAGATATACTTGACTACGCAATAGACTTAAAGTCTGTTAGATGTCGGGTTGTTTTAACATAGCTGTCTCAGATGCCAGACGAAGGTTCGACCTTTTCATTCCCTCCTCATGCCCCGTGTCCGTGACGACCACGACGACCACGACGACCGTGTATACGTCACCTATAATGGTGGCGTCGTTTTGCGATCGGGGACCCAAGTTTTTACTCCAGGGCCAAGCTAACCTCCGACTAGAGGAATTGCTTCTATCGGCCGGAAATGGACAGCTTGGGTTAGAGATTTTTTAGCATGCTGGATCGTTTCGAGACTTTCGGTCGGTCGGAGGCCCGAGCGGCCGAAACGAGGGTGACGGGGGTAAAGGTGATAGGCGGTTCTCCAGCAACGTTCCTTCAGGATCAAGTGCCCTCGCGCTTAACGAAGATTACTGTGCCGACGAAGGTGCTGCGTAGTGATGTGTTTCAAAGATTAGCTGGCCAGGGTGAATTCATTGCATCAGAGCAACGACGAGACGAGGCTCTGCGAAGGAGTTATGAGTTGTCCGTGCTGTCTGCTCCCCCGCTGTCGGAGACGCACGTTTCTTATCAAACAGAAAAGCTGGTGAATGTGCCCCGTAGCCGGGAGTCTGATGCACACCTGAGTTCTGCGCTGCATCGGACTGCCGTCGACGAGATAAACAGATCCAAGAGTAAGCGTGCCTCATCGACAGGGGCGGGTAACTTGAATTTGAACGAGACGTATGCGCGCGTGACGGAGGATTTAATTCATCGGGCTGTAGACAGTAGCAGTTCGGAGAGCGATGCGGGACGAAGGCACCGGTGGGAACGGACTCATTCCTGGGCTGCAGATACAAGCCAGGCCGAGAACGTCGGATTGCCCCCGCGATTTAATGTTAATAATAATTCCACGCAGAACGATGGGCACGTCAGTCTCTTTGATAATAAGTCGGGCCGTTCCAGCGCCGAAGTACCGCATTACAGTGATGCCTGGCAAGTCGTGTAGCCGCATCGGACTAGGGTTAAGGGGTTCAAGCCTTTACGAAAGGGTGTTTTTGAGCCCGGCACACCACCGTTGCCTCCGTTGGGGAGTCAACCTCTACCGTACTTCCGACGGACGCAACCGAGGGAAACAATACCGCCTTTTTCGGAGCCGGCGATAGGCTACGAATCAGACCATAGACCGTCCAGGGGTAGCCAGTCGGTTACGCGAGACGATCGACGAAGTGCGGCGCGTAGAAGTAAGGAGCGTGAGCAACAGCGACGTCGTAGCCCTCGTTGACCGTGCCGCGAGGAGAGCTAAAATAATGAAAGCAAGCATGAATTTACCGGGGGACGGAGCCGAGAGACTGATGAAGGGTGCCGAGACGGGCTGCGCCGGCCGAGTCACGAGACGAGACGATACGACAGTCGGGAAAATCGCGCCTTGAAGGCTTTGCGGGACTGGAAGCTTCAGTTCTCGGGGGAGGACAAAAACGAAGATTCCGAAGATTTTCTAGAGCGCCTCGAGGACTGCCGCGGAAGTGTACGAGCGTCTTAGGACGAATTTCTCTGTGCCGTACCGATCATCTTGTTAAAGCGAGCTAGCAGATGGTATAGGGCGGTCAAAGGTGAAATTACGACCTGGAGTGAGTTTAAGCGAGCGTTTAAACGATAGTTCATAGGCCAGTATGACCAAGAGGATCTGTTAGACGACGTGCGCTGGCGAACACAGGGGAAGGGGGAAAAGATCCACGAGTTTATAACCAGCGTTCGTTATATAGTGTTGCGATTTGTGAAGCCGCCGTCTCGGAAAACTGTCACCGGGACAGTTTATCGTAACCTACTACCGTAGGGCTATGAGCGCTCAGCTGATTCTTTCACTGAAGGATATCCAGGAATTCGGGCGCAGGTGGGAAAGACAAAAGGACCTAGAAGTTAGGTACGCGCCGCCCCCACCGCCTCGCCTATATCGGCCTCGCAGATGCCGATTGCCGCTCCCGTTGCTTTGCTGTCTTATTCGTCCTACGCCGCGGCCATGCAAACGTCACCTTCAGGTGCCACGCCGCAGAATGCGACACCAAGGTAGAATGGGGCAGAGTAGGTTCCAGTGCCTGGGGCATGGGGAACCAGGGTCGCGGGTTTCACTTAACCAAGGCTAAGCGTGACACAATTGCCCGCACCAAGATTACCTACTCTGCCTCAGTCTACCCAGTGTCAGCCGGAGAATTTGGCGGATAATCGTGTGAGACCAGAGTCGTTTTTAGGAGCATGTTTTACGTGCAGTGGCGTCGGCCACCGCACCGCTCCATGCCCCGAGTCCGTGTGCTACGCGTGCCGCCAAAAAGGGCATAGGGCGCGTGAGTGTCCGAACCAGCCACCGAGAGTTGAGGGTGCCGTTGGAGGAGCAAGACCGAGACCGAACGCTTACTGTCAGAGTTAGAATCGGGCTCCGAGAGTGTCGAGATACGTGATTTGAGAGAATTATTAGGCGAAACGGAAAATGATGCGAGACCCAAGTGAGTCATGCCCATTAGTTCAGCAAAGTGCAAGGAGAAAAGTGAGAGTTGGACAAACGCGTATATTGCAGTGATCAGTAAATGGCTTACGCCATTCAAAGGCGATAAAGTGAGTCCGGGAAAGGACGATCCGTTGAGAAAGGGGACGTGTGAAAAAGACGAGGAGCGCGGGGGGGAACGACAACAGTATTATCCGTCGGACTCATGGTTAGGAGCGAGTGCGATAGAGACAGAAGATAGGACGCCGACAGCGATCCAAACGGTGGATGAGATGTTGATGGTGAGTATAAACGAACATTTCAAGAGGTATAAGCAATTGGACCCAAAGGTGCTCCTCCACGGTTTTGATTTGCTGTCGCCGTCCGGGGAAACGGAAACTAGTAGTTACAAGGGGAGGGGTGATACGCGTCCGAGGGATACAGTTGGTATGCATTTGGGTTTGCGTGAGGAGAAGATAGCCGGGGCGAGTGAGGACAATAGGAACTACATAAAAATTACGCTCGGTGGACGAACGTATAAGGCCTTGTTGGATTCGGGTGCCAGAACGTCCCTGATCGGGCCAAAAGTGGCAGAGAGATTCCAACAGCGCCTTTTGCCGAGTAACTCTGCGATAAGGAACGTAAACGGAGGGGTAACGAGTGTGTTAGGTGTGTTAAAGACGAGCGTGGATGCAGGGCCACAGGGCAAGACACTGTACTTGAAGTCTATGCCCAATATAGATCAGTACGACTTACTGGCCATGGACTTTTGCCAGTTGTTCGACGTCGAGGTGCTATATGCGAAGCGATTATGGTGAGCGAGCGGAGGTCCGTGGGCGTCGTTCGTAGGAGGTGATACCGAGCCAGAGCGGATAATTTACATAGAGTGCACCGGGATAACCGAGGTTGCCAGATTGGATGGGTAAGTAGATAAAGTCTTGAAATCAGTCACTGTTGCGACTGGCGTTACGAGTCTTACCGAGCACGTAATCCGGGTTACCGATTTTACGCCAATTCGTCAACGCTTAAGACGCATGTCACCGTGAATGGAAGAGATAGATACATAAGAGGTTCAGCGATTGTTTAATAAAGGGGTAATCGAAAAATCTGCAAGTGATTACAGTAGCGCGCCGGTGATGATAAGGAAGTCGGATGGAACTTATTGTTTTTGTATCGATTTTCGCGACTTGAACGAAGTGACGAAGCGTGACGCGTATCCGTTGCCAAGTATGGACGCGATACTCGATCGTCTGAGAAACGCGAGATTTTTATCCAAAATCGATCTAAAACAAGCGTATTTCCAAATACCGATGAAAGCTGCTAGCCGGATGTACACGGCCTTCTCGATGCCAGGATCGGGACTGTGGCATTTTCTGCGGATGCCGTTTGGACTCACAAATGCGCCAGTGACGTTTCAGCGGCTGATTGACGTGTTATTCGGGCCAGATTTGCAGCCGATGGTGTTTGGGTATCTCGACGATATTATCATTGCGACGGAAAATTTTGACGAGCACATTTATTATTTAGAATTAGTGTTGCGCCGTGTGAGTGGAGCCAGATTAGCGATTAAGCGAGAGAAGTGTGAGTTCTGCATATCGTAACTAACGTATCTTGGATTCATCCTCGATAGTGAGGGCCTAAGGCCGGACCCCGAGAAGGTTGCGCCGGTATTATGCTACCCACCACCCAAGGACATAAAACAACTGCATCGCTTCCTCGGGATAGTCAGGTGGAATAGCCGATTTATCGACAGGGATTCGGAACTTAAGATTCCGCTCGTGAAGTTATTACGAGAGAAGCAACAGTGGGAATGGGGAGGGGAGCAACAGGAGTCATTTGAAGCATTAAAGCAAGCGTTGATGGAGGCGCCGGTCCTAGTGAGGCCGGATTTTAGTTGGCCGTTTACGGTACAGACGGATGCGAGTAATTACGCGATAGGGGCCGTACTGTCACAGGAGAGTGAGGATGGCAAGTACCCGATAGTGTATGCGAGCCGGGTACTGTCATTAGCGGAAAAAAATTACAGTGTCACCGAGAAAGAATGTTTGGCCGAAATTTGGGCGTTAAAGAAACTGCGTCCATACCTCGAAGGGTATCGATTCACGGTAATTACGGATCATAGCGCTCTTAAATAGATAAAGGAACTTCGCAAGCCGGCGCGGGCGGGTAGACTAGCGAGATGGGCCCTAGAAATGTCCCAATGGGACTTCGAAATCGTCCATCGAAAGGGTGCCATAAATCATGTGCCGGACGCGCTTTCTTGATTGTCGGGCGAAGAGGTCGAGATCGCCGCGTTTTATGAGATCGCTGACGAGTGGTACATCAAAATGATGACAGACATGACCGAAAACCCAGTTAAGTACAGAGATTGGCGCGTAAAGGATGAAAAACTATACCGATATCGGGCCGATCCCTTACTGGATCCGATAGTACATCGTGAAAAGAAGTGGTAGTTAGTCGTGCCGAACGAATACAAAGAGCGAGTGATGCACAGTACGCCGTCGAGTGGGCACCTAGGGATCGAAAAAACCTATGATCGAGTAGCGTGCGAGTATTATTGGCGGGGAATGTATTATGACGTCAAGAGATTCGTTAAAGCATGCGAGTTATGTGAAAGGTACAAAGTGCCACAGACGGGGCGGCGCCCCAAGGGCTTATGGGAAAAAGAGTAGTGAAAAGGCCGTCGGCCGTCATCGCGGCAAATTTAATGGAATTCCCGCCGAGTAAAAGTGGGCATAGATACTTGATAGTCTTCCAAGACTTACTTATGCGGTGGATAGAAGTAAAGCCGCTGCATAAGGCGGACAGAAAAAGCGCAACGCGAGCGTTTGAGAAGCTCATTCTTTTTAGATGGGAAACACCAGATTATTTCCTAACGGATAACGGCCGCGAGTTTGATAGTAAGTTAATCACTGCGATCCTAAGCGAGTACGGAGTAAAGCATGTTTTTACGCCACCTTATTATGCTCAAGCTGACCCAGTGGAGAGAACGAACAGAACGATTAAAAAAATTATCACGATGTTTGTCAGTGCCGATCACCGGAATCGGCACGTGCATGAGTTTCGCCACACCGCAAATACCGCCACGCAAGCGACCCTCAAGGTCTTGCCCGCATTCCTAAATTATGGCAGACATCCAAAGCCGGTTAAGAGTCTACGTAGACAGTAAGGAGCCGTTAGATAAAATTTCGCCTGAGGCATGGGGTGATCGGATGAAAAGATTAGACGCGTTGAGGGACTTTGTCGCGAAACACATCGACGAGGCGAGCGTGAAACAAGGGAAATATTATAACAAACGCCGGAGAGATGTACACTTTGAAGTAGGAGCTCAAGTCATGGGCCGGACGCATTATCTGTCCGATGCAGCCAAAAGGTTCTCCGCGAAACTCGCGCTGAAATTCGAGGGGCCGTACGAGATCGTAAAATAGCGAGGTAAAGCGCCGTAGGGGTTGTGCGAGTGAAAGCCATGCCGATTCGAGTTGTGTGAATGCCTGGGCGTGTGACTAGTTTTTTCCGTCTCGTGCTGTCCCCTATTGCCGATTCAATCTGTGTGGACTTGCCTTTTTGTATGTAGCTGTCAAACAGGTTTCAGATCGGAAAATGGCCGGAGATCAGGGTGAAGACAAGTCGGGCCCCCGACCAGGGACGGAAGCTCAGGCTCGAGATGAAGTTCACCGCCTATGTCGGAAGTCCTAATAGGGGTACTCGAATCACTCGGCTTGATTGTAAGAGACCCCGAGGAGCCGGTGGAAACGCGCGGGCCTAAAAATCCAGGACCCTCAACCTGCCAGGCGGTTGTGCTATATACTGATCGCAGGGAGTAAGAGGCAGCCGAATGGCTCCTCCTGAATGAACCAGCCGACCGCGAGGCGATCACTAGCTCCCCAACCCTGCTCCGGGCCCGAACTCCGAGACTGACAGCGTTCTCGATGAGTACATCCGTAGTGGCGTACTGCGCAGTACTAAAGACCCTGAATCTCTTGGTATGGCGAGACCCACCGAGACCTCACAGGGTGGGACGGAGAACGTCCCTGAGAAACCTCCTCAACAAAGCCCCGCAATCTCTAACTAGCCCCGCACTCTCGGGGAACTGATTGAACTCCGAACCACGCCAAACTATCGGCGTGACCTCGCCCGAACCCTGCGCGGAATGGCCGAGAAGAAGAACCGTCCTGAGTAGAGCGGAGGGGCTAAAAATAAGGTCAAGGGCCCCTGCCAATTTCAACTAAGTGACTACGAGTCGGTGGTTTCCCTGGCTGCAGGCCAAAAATCTCCAGGCGCGGCCGGGTCCCCGACGCGCCTGTACGTCAATGCAGAATATTGGGCGAATCGCGATGACTGGGCGCTGCAAAATGTGGTAAGGAACTTACTCCCCCCCTCGCGACCCGCTGCCTCGGCAGAAAACCCGTTGCTGCTACCACGCCCATGGCTTCCCGGACCGACCGCGGCCCCATCCCGAGGAGACGCCGGAGCTCCTTCACCATCTCTCGTCACGGGACCTCCAGGTCAGCCACCTACCCTCCGCGGGCCACCTCTTCAAGAACCATCCGGAGAGAGGATCCAGATACTTGTCAGCCACGAGCCGATGGAACAGGCCACTGATGGAGACGAGTCCCCCGACCCGCCACGTCTCAGTGCCGCACCAACCGCAGTGCTCGAGTGGCTGAACATCAATGCGGGGCAGCCCCCGTCCCGTCCCTTCGATATCCCCTGGCTGCGTCCGCACACGTGCTCGTCGAATTGGGATGATGATGAGCCCCAAGGGACTGGCCACCTATTCTATCGGTATGGCCCCCCGCGCCCGCGAACATATCTAATCGTGCCCCTTATCGCCAGGAGACGCGAAGCCCATCACGAGCGACGCCGGCTCCGCCGCACTGGCTAGAGGCCGTGGAACCGTCTAGAGGAGATCGTCCTGGGATTACCCCCCAGGAGAGACATGAAACCAGCCTGAGGTGGATCCAATACTAACTGCGGGAACCAATTCCTGTTAAATTCGGCGGTGTCCTGTTCGGAGGAGTGAGGTGCATAGCCACCGATCCCCGAGTAGATCCGCCGTCACACACATGCTTCAAGTGTTGGTCCCGAGACCACTTAGATCCCGCGATAGGCGTAAGCGTCACCCTTACCCCCGAGCAGGACCGCGTCCTGCACCCAAAGATTATCAGGGGCCCCGTTACCCCGAGGTGAGTTGCCTAGAGGACAAGGCCCGCGACGAAGACGAGGTCATGCAGCGCGACTTTTACGGACCATCGGAGACATGCGCACTTTACCAAGCTCCGCACGCACCAGAGCTTTTCGCCTGATGCTGTTAGCAGAAGAGAAGGAAGAAGAACGAAGGGACAGGCGAGTTAAACGTTAAGCGTGGTGGGTGAAGGGAGAGAAGAAAAGCTTTTTTTTAAATTATTTTTGTGTCGGATGAAAGAACCTTTTTTTCTTGTGCCTAGCCGGAACTGTTTTTTTGTTGTGCCGGAAAAAAAAGGGAAGATGATGATTGCCGGACTATTTTTGTTGTGCCAAAAAACATATGCCGGAAGAGAAATTTAGGTAAGGTCATGAGAGCGGTGTGCCGATTTCCCTCTTGCAACTATGATGTCTAATCGTGATCCACTAATATGTTCTCTTGTGTGTTGCCAGAAACCAGCCAGTATTCACGTATGTGTCGTCCTTCGCTAATCTGTCACCAGAGCCGGTACCACGAGCCGGACTTGGGGATATTTTCCAGCCGGAGCCAACTCTAGTCAAGATAGACTGCGCCACGACGTTCGCCGGAGCTGACCGGGAGACAGCAGGAATCAATAGAGACGCCGGGCCGGACCGCTCGGGTAAGTGCCTTTATTGATTACTCGAGGTAAGAGACGAGTCTGAAGTAGGTCAGAGCATTCAGGGAATGTCTGTCCGAGGGGAGGGGAGATTGTGACGAAGTCACTTTTTCTCTTTTCTGCCGAGTGCGCCAAGATCCGCTCAAGCCGATTTTTAATATTGTCGCGTTCTAATCGTGCTGCGTGTTTCTTTCGGATGTTTCATGTGTGTGTGCGAGCGATGAAGAGCCCCGGAATCTGCGACGAGGCTGACAAGGAGGGAGAGAGGACCGCACCGAATACTGCAGCGAACCAGAAGTGCGAAGGAAAATAAAGACTGTTGTGCATCGTAGTGCAGTGTAACGTGAAGCCCTCGAAATTTCATTGTTACATGTTTGCTTATATCTCTGTATTGTGTGCACTGTTACTGAATATTTTGTCTTGTAGAGCTGTAAGTCGAGCGTGTGTGAGCGTATGTGTGTGTGCGAGAGTGCCTGCCCAGCCGAACCGTCATGACGAGTGGGAAGTAGTAGCAAGAGAGAGAGAAAGGGAGAGCGTTAGGCCGAATGCTGCCGCGCCCAGAGGTGCCAGTACTTAACTAGCCTTCGAACGCTCCTTACGTCCACATTTAACTGGCTCCGCACAACTACATTCTGCTGCACCACCGCCATCGTCACCACCGACCTGCTGCTGCTCACCCAGGTGCCACGTCACCTGCTGCTTTTCCCGACGCCACCCAGCTGCTCTCTTCGTCTCTTTTCGGCCCACGGCGTCACCCAGCGGCTGACGAGCGAGGCCACGAGGTAGCCCAGCAGCGAGAGGACGAGCCTAGCTGAGACGGCCAAGCGGGAACCACGAGACATTGCCGAGGCTTGACAGCATCGAGTAATCGTCTTTCAGCACCAGGCACCGTATCAGGTTGCGAGAGCGAGCACGAGGCTTTCGGCTGTGCGAGATACAGAAAGGGAGCGTGCTTGCGTGTGTGTCTCGACAGTGAGGAGGTCCGTGAGATCGAATAAGAATTTGAATTAGAATTTATTTAGTCGACAAGAGGCTCAGGGCCTTACAACGCTAAAGCGAGAATAAAATCAAGATAAATACATGGTCGAGCTATCATACGGACAGCAGCGTTACAAATGAGACTGTATAGTTCAAAAACTTATGATAACAATACAAACGAAAAGATTTATAAAAAAAACAGCAAGAATAATTATAATTATAATAATAATTGAAATAAAACTATTGATCCTTAAATGCTTGACTTAATAGATGCACATGAGACGCCACTTAAAGCAAGGCTGAGTGTAAAATGATCTAAGCTCATGGGGTGAACCGTTCCAAATACGTGGGATAGTGATACAGAAGGAGCTCTGAAAGCAGGAAGTCCTAGCAAATGCAATCTTTAGTGTGTGATCCAGGTCTTCTCTATTACCACGCTCATCAAGTGACCTTAACTCAAGCCGTTCAGCCAAATAAGCAGGAAGGCCACCTTTGAGAGTAGCAGCCAAAAAACAAAGTGCTAGATAAATACAACGCTCTCTAAATGGTAAAATAGCAAGTGATTTGTAGACAGGGGAAATGTGATCGAAACGCCCGACTCCCGAGGCAAATCTTAAAATGGCATTTTTACATCGTGATAATCCTGTGCACAGTACTCCAGAGATGTCTAGAGTAATGCCCGAGCTATATTCGAGGTATGGAAATACTAATGTCTTTACTAGTGGTAGACGCATTGATCTGGGTAGAGAATCATGACATCTCCGAAGACGAGCTATGGCAGCGTAGCTCTTGCGAGCTGTATCAACAGCAAAGGGTCCTCAGGAGAGGGTGTTATCAAGGGTAACACCAAGTTATTTTATGGAATTGCAAAATTCGATGGTTGGGTCATTAAGAGAGGGAGCAATATCGGTTAAACTGAGGATTTTGGCCATATTGCCACGCGAAGCGAACCAAAGGGCTTTAGTATTCGATTAATTCACAGAGAACATATTATTTTTTGCCTAATCTGAAACACGAGCGAGGTCAGAGTTAACTGTTTCAACTATATGATGGACTTGGGAAGCGGGTCCAGAGTAGACGAGAAAAAATCGTCAGCGTATAATTGGCAGCTGCAGTGTTAAAGAACTTTAGGCATATCATTGATAAAAATACAAAATAAAAGAGGTCTACAAAGACTGCCCTGCGGAGCGCCAACGACCCGATCAAGCCACCACGAAACGGAACCATCAGACAACCAGACCGCTTGCGATCTGCCAGAGAGAAATGACCAAATCCAATTACAAACAGAATCTGAAAAGCCCACCAAGCGTAGTTTGTTAACCAGAATTCCGAAATTAACGACATCAAAAGCACGGCAGAAGTCGACTGCTACTAACAATGTAACACAGCTTGCATCAATAGCCATTCTAATATCATCGACTATATTTACCAAGGCTATGTGCGTGCTTTGATGCTTATGGAATCGAGATTGCGGACGGCAAAGTATCGAAGAAGATAAAACAAACGCGGAGATCTTGTTAAGCGCCACAGCCTTAAGAAGCTTAGAAGTGGTACAAAGCAGGCTAATCGGACGAAAATACCTGGGAACAGTTGGAAATCTCTGCTTAGGCAGTGTCACAACCAAAGCCTCTTTTCAAGTAGAAGAAAACCTGCACGACTGTATGGAGCAATCAAAAACATTTAAAAGAATAGGCATTATTGTGGGTAAAGCTAATTCTATCATCTTGATGGTAATACCATCGACACCACTTGCATTAGACTTACTGCAAAAGATCGCACGCCATACGTCAGACTCCTCAACGTGATCAAAAAATAGAAGATCATCGCATGACTAAGAAATAGGCAGCGGAGCCGGGGCCGAACCCGCAGGTGGAACACCCACTCCGTGGCCGTTCAGCACATCAGCGTCAAAAGAGTTTGACGGGGCCACACTGGACGAGGGGGTAGCGCCAATATCGCGAGGATATCTTCACATGTCAGTAGGGGACCTACAAGCTAACAGTCTATGCCGATTAAATAAATGAAGGGCATTGCGTAAGAAGGTTTTGACTCTGTTACGAAATTGACGGAACGCAGTGAGGTCGGCATCATGCCAATGCCTTCAGTAGTCTCTCCAAGCGCCATTACGCAGTCGGATAAGAGCTCTAATCTCATCAGTCATCCAAGGACAATGACGTTGCCGGGGCACAAATGACTGCATGGGGGCATGCTTGTTAAACAAATCCAACATTGTTGTAGTGAACATTATTGACTTTGTCATCGACGTGTGACATCTGAGTCAAAAGGCCACAGTTAATATTATTTGAGTCACGATTGAAGAGCCCGTCATCGAAGTGTCTGAACGACCGGCAGGTAATACACTGAGGTACAGACACTGGTTGGAAACATTGCATCCCCACTAAAAGGATGTCGTGCATGGAGATCTGGGGGACTTCGAACTGCTGATGTGAAATAATGTGAAATAATCAAGGTAGGGTCATTGATACAAACATAATCAATTGTAGTATCAGAAGAACTAGCATGATGAGTGAGATCAAATGGGACAACTAAAAGGCTGAGGGTAGTAAACAAATCGCTGAGTATGCGGTGCGAAGTGGATTTACTATGCTTATCAATCTTGAGATCACCTAGTAGGACCAAGAAGTCAAAAAGTACGTTGCAGTTCATGATAGCTTCTTTAACGTCCGACCAATAACCGCATTTAGGGGGATTATATGCAATCGCACAAAGAATAATCTTGTGTGAGATGTTAAGTTCAAGAAGAATGAACTTAGGTCAGAGAAAATAAGCAGTACCCCTGATGGAAACAGCGACAGTACGAAAATGAATCGAATTATGTATGTAAGCAGCAACACCCCCAGAACCTTTGCCCAGCCTATCATGACGTGTATAACCTGGAATATTAAATTGGTCAAAATGTTTCTCTGGTTTGAGCCACGACTCGCTTATGGAAAAAACATGTATAGTGTTATCAAAGATGATCGGTTTGGTGTCACGAGAATGCAGTTTAATAGACTGCACATTGCATTGTGCTATTTTTAGCGGTAGAGCATTATGAGCCATAATCCCAAGAAGAAATCTTACGATCGATCATCCTCAATAAGATTGGACTAGCATCTATATCGGAAGCCGCATGCAAGGCATTTGAAAGTTTTTAATGCAAACTATCTACACATCTACGATGTTCTCTATCTGATTTAGGGCATTTACGACCAGTATGCTTACCGCTACAGAGTTTGCAACTAACCTCCCTGCTGCAATCCCCGGCGACATGACCAAGTCCCCAGCAGCGAAAGCACTGAGAGAGGAAAATATGATCATTAATACAACCACGATTCCATCCGATGCAAATGCGACCAAGCTCCAATAATCGAACGCAGCAAGCAGGCTTAACCTCGAGCACACAAGAGCGGGGTTTTTTTTGCCCTTGGGATACAGAAATACAGCCCTAACAGCGTCATTGGGTCCCCCTGCAAATTGTGCTCTAGCACACATTGTACAATGTCAGCCTTGTCGCGATCAATCGGAATGTCATGCACAATAATGCGTGGCGCAAGTCTTATATTAGCCCTCAACTCAAAACCAGCTTCCCTCAGAGCAGAACATCTATCCACGAGAGTAGAGTCCACTGAGTGACCCTCAAGAATCACAGAGTGACCCAGGCCTGACAGCACCCCCGCAATAAGTCCCAAAGCAACCGGATCTACCGCCTCAATCACCGCATCCCTAGTGCTCTTCGATGATTCGTATTTAGGGGCAGCTTCCTTGGACAGACTGATAACAACTCTCTTTTTAAGGACAATACGTATAGGCCTAGAACGTGGTAACGAAATATTAGATGATGGCCCGTGAGAGGCAGCTGGGGCGAAATCACGTGAGACTGCATCAGCAAAAGAGAGACATGAAGCGGCTGCAGAAGGCACAAACGATAAGGGGGCAATATTGTTAGGGTGCACAGGTGATAGGTAGCTTATCTGAAAGTTTCTGAAGATCTGCTTGAAAAGAACTTTGAGCATCATCTACAGCTTATTTGGAAAAATATGCTGAAGAAATAACAGTAAATGCCGAAGTAAGGGACAAAATAGCGTCTTTAAGGCTAGACTTAACACCAACCACCTTTTTATTTTGAAGGCGATCGAGGAGTACACGAGTATCAGCAGACGAACGATCAAGAATCCTACCAACCTCGGCGACAGACAAGCTATACGCAGAGGGGTCAGCGTCATCATCAGAGGTACTCGAGGTATTCGCATTAGAATGTGCGGCGGAATAATTAAGTTCGGAAGTATCTTGCTGTGTATCATTTCCGCAGCCAAGAATATGACAATGACTTAATCTATTACCCGACTGTATAAGTTCGTCAGGCACGCAAGAGCGGTGGAATAAGCTATCACAAGCATCGCACTAAACAGAACCAGCACGAGCAAATACTTGACCAAATTTCGTGCAGATAACGCTCGGCATGTTTATAACGGAGATGTCGAGTTCGCTCTCATAAGTCATGAAAGTGTCGAGTTCGGTCCCGGGTCATTAAAATGTACGGTCGAATTGGCTCCTGGGCTGATAAGGCGTATGGTCGAGTTGGCTCCCGGGCCGATAAGGGTCATTAAGGTTTTCGGTCGAGTTGGCTCCCG
>JAPYYV010001644.1:0-29647 GCA_030522625.1 Copidosoma aretas | reverse complement strand
AGCTCCAAAATGTATTTTCATTATTTATTTTTCATGTGTAAGTATTATGATTTCGATGCGAACCGCTTTACGTAACCTTGACAGCGTAGCCATGAAAACATGATTTTACAATTCAGGATCGTCACCAATTCGATATTTCTTATCTGGAGGTGTAAGTATTACAAGACAAATATTGATGATTCAAACTTATAGGTATAAGTAACGAAGTAGGCTCACAGTGTGTTGAGAGGTTAAATATCTGAATGAAAAAGTCACAATGCATTTCTATTTCTATGGCCAATATTTTTACATTAACCGCTTGAAAAACACAAGCGAAGGTTACTTTATTTTATGATCCTGGGATTTACAGTATTTCTTGTCGAGTTTAAAAATCTCTTTGTAGTTATTCTTTAGAAAAAAAAATCGTGTTTTAACAGCGACAAAACTTTTAGTACGGCATTTGTAAACAAATAATTGATGATCACAACGAAGCAATGCAATATATAGTATGTCAGAGCATCTAGCTTGTTTGCAAATGCTGTACTCAAAGTTTTTTTGCTGTTGAAACATGATTTTTTTTCTAAGGAATGACTACAAAGAGATATTCAAACTATATAAGAAATACTGTAAATCACAGGATCATAGAATAAGGTAACATTAACTTGTGTGTTCAAGCGGTTGAAATAAAAATACTGGTCATAGAGATAGAAATGCATTGTGACTCTTTCATTCAGATATTTAACCTCTTAGCACCCTGAGAGCCTATTCCGGCACTTATACCCGCAAGAGTTTGAATCATCATTATTTGTCTTGTAATACTTATACACCCAGATCAGAAATATTGAATTAGTGATCATCAGTAACAAATGAAAATGTATAGAAATATAATCACATGACAGTTTATATTCTGAGCAACGTCTAGAATAATATAAATTAAATTAATTAAAAAAATCAATCATCATAATTATAGGCTGTCTCAGTAAAAAAATCTCAGCTATTATTTTACCTAATTATTATAGCTGTAATTATAGCTATAATCGCCTACATAATAGCTATGAACGACTGTAATTATAGCTTTAAAATATGGTTGTTTGTAGCTGTAAATTTTGAGCACATTTTTATGAAGACAATTTGTTTTTAAATCTGTTAAATCTTTTTTTTTTAAAAGTATGACAGGTAGTATAGGTGTTGTCATCAGCATGATAATCCAAAAAGTGGGGGGCTCAAGTACTGTTGAACAATTTTTTCAAAACTTAACATTTTCTGAATTTTTTTTTTTCAATTGCTAAGTGAGTTGCTAAGTGCCATGTAGCTAAATGGGCGCAGCACTTAAACGAGTAAAATATGAAAAGTCTGGCATATTCTCATTAGCTAGACTTTTGCCAGACTTTTGACAAGACTTTTCCCAGACTTTTGCAAGACATGTGAAGGACTTTTTCCAGACCAATGCCAGACTTTTTTTTTTACACGGGATTGTGATTTTTTGCTATAATGTTATTTTTCTAAGCTATGTGCAATTAAAAGTCGAAAAAAAATATCTTTGAGAATTTATCTCTCAGCTTCACTCTAATCTTTTTTAACTTTTTTTTGTGGGAAAATGATTGTGGAAACTTATTCTTTCAAACCACGAATTCTTTATTAAGATGAACTGTTTTGCTGTATTATCTTTGTAATCATTCATTTTAGTACTGCCCTTGTATAGCTGTACATATATTTTACACACTGCTTCATAACTCAGGATACTCTACGGTTCTGAGATTTCATGATTTAATAATTGAATAATATTTAAATCAGTTATTGATTGAGAATTCAGTACGACTATCTTTCTTAACCTAGTAAACTTGACTGCTTGTACTTGAGTCAATCAATATATTAATTAAATAGTATTCCGAGCAATTAATGCTCAAAATTCCAGAAAATTTGACTACCTATCTTTACATACGATAATTTACATAAGACATTTTCCTAGTAGAAGTTTACTACATTTTCTGGCTAGCGATTCACGATAATATCCCCAATCGACAATTTTATCGACTCTGAACCTGGTTTAGTGTTGATGATCTTGTCCCAAAGTCTAAAGACTTTGTTTTCTGAAGTAAACTGAGTTTTCAACGAGTTTAAATGATAAAAACTATCGAATCAAATGGACAAATCTCCTATGTTGACCAGTAAAACTGTGTAGTAATCAGGATCACTGAATTCTCGAAAACTTGCGTCTGTTTTTTCTTTTGATTACAACTCAGAAACACAGTTACCCAATTAATTTTATTACCAACTACTGTACAATGTTCACATCCTTCAAAGGAAGTGCGACCCACCACACTTTTTATGTATGACCTGGCTGGTGAATCACAGTAAAAAATTTTATTTTTACAGTGAATTTTTGATCATTGATCACCAGACCACGTGATAGTAGTTCATTAATTTCTTGAACAAATAGTTGTTATTCTTTCGTTATATCTGTAGGCTTCCCATACCCAGCATATACACACACAGTAAAGGGTTCATATAAAAACTCTCTTATATAGATTAAACATAAGATAGGCCAGACTGTTAATAAACTGGATTCAAAAGGCGAAAATCCATCAATATTAAAAATTAATTCTAGAACTTTAATCTCATGTAAAATAGGATTTACAATTTTATTAGTTTATTTTCTATGCCAAAATAATGAAATTCTCCAGGGATGTCCTGACTAGACATCATTTGTTCAATATGAAATAATTATTACTTCCTAAGAATATCTTTGTACAAATTGGTAATTCTGGCAGCACTTATTACTTTAATATATTTAGCAATTTATTTACATGTATGTAAGGAATACCAGTTGATACTATTCATTTCCGATGATCTGTAACTGTTTTTCTTTTATTAATATGAAGTTCACTAGAAAAAGTTTCATTCATACTATATATATATATATATATATATATATATATATATATATTTTTTCGTTACCGAATTCTTACCGAGTATCTCGTAAATTTACCAGTATGAGCTAGCTAGTCGAACTCAGTGAGAACTACTCAGTTGACCAGCAGAACTGCTCATATTTCTACTAGGGTTGCTACTCAATAATTATCCAACTTAAATATAAGAAGTAGCACGTCCTGGGTTATCCAGCGTGGACTGCTCGACATGTGATTTAATTGATAAATTATTAAATTTATTTATCTGAGGTTAGGCGCACAGACTTTCTTAAGCATTGACTACTCTGCAAATTATTTATTAAATAAACCATCAAACTTCTAAAGAGTCATTTTAGTGCACTTGGTTTTTTTATCGTGGACTGCGTGGTATACTCTATCATTAAAGAATATTTTACTTGATTACATGAGCACACTATGTTATTTAGCATTAACTGATTAGCATATTATTTAATAAATAAGTCATATAACCCTAGTTTAAGTAATAGCATGTACTGGGATTAAACGAACTAACTACATGATATATTATTCAGTACATACTGTTAACTTCAGGAAAAATATGGGGGGGAAAGCTGAACGTTTCGTCTCAGGACTGCCGACGGACTCATCAGTGTGGCTGATGTCGAAAGCCCCTGCCCCAGACGCTACAGGACCTTGCTCTTAAACCTCCTTATATATTAACCATAACGAATTTTGGACACTTGCGAGTTCTCTATTTTTCACGATATTTTCGAAAATGCGCCACCACACGGCCACTCATTCAAGCTCCGTATACTCGTTCCATAACAATCGGCTATCCTGAAAGAAGGTCGTCCTCAACCGTCTAGCTGTTAAATTTTCTGCAATCTGCGACACCCAAATTTTTCCCAAACCCAACCAATGCACACACACACATACACTCTTTCTCGCACACCACCGGATTCACCTTACAAGTACCTCTCCGTGACGGTCTTGAACACACACAACTCGTTCGCACGCCACCGGATTCTCCCGACAAGTACCTCTCCGTGACGGTCTTGAACAAACGTAGCACACTGCCTACTAACATATATCCCACTTCTGAATTGTTAACTTCAGGAAAAATATGGGGGGTAAAGCTGAACGTTTCGACTCAGGACTGCCGAAGGACTCATCAGTGTGGCTGATGTCGACAGCCCCTGCCATAGACGCTACAGGACCTTGCTCTTAAACCTCCTTACATATTAACCATTACGAATTTTGGACACTTGCGAGTTCTCTATTTTTCACGCTATTTTCGACAGTGCGCCACCACACGACCACTCACTCAAGCTCCGTACACTCGTTGCATAACAATACTAACTAAATTTGGCACAAAATAGCGATTGCAGAACCTACATGCAACTTACATATGAACGGAAAAACATGTTGTGCTGAAACTGTACACTGACTTGGGCCAAAGGAGTTCATGTATGCGTGGGACCAATACGACTTACTAAGCGTGCGCCATCTAGCCCAAAACGTCGTACTGATACGATTCGGTGCAGCGAGACTGTAGAATCTCTGAAAGGGGGAACTCTGAGAGTCCAGCAGGTCTCACTATTTCAGTGCAATCTCGTGGCTCGTGGTTTCAGCCGTAGATATATGTGCACACGCATAATAGTTAAGAGTCAACTCAGTCAACTATATACGGTGCAGCTACATATAAGCAGGGACTAAATTAATGTACTGCATAATTGATGTACCATACATTAAGTTATTTCCGTATGTATGGCAAATTAAGGAAAAAAAATGTAGAGCTATGGTACATTATAAAATTCAAGTACGTCAACAAGCTCTGTTTCCTATTTTTTTTCAGCATTTTTCAGCATTGTGTTTTAAGTTAAATGGCAGTTGACAAAAATAAAAGATCTTTATTCATATTTTATACGAAAGTTTTTATTGAACTTAAGCTACATTTTATTTTTATTAATGAATTAATCAGATGATACAAAAATCATAGATTGTATCGTGTTGCAATATATTAATATTCGCCTAACTTAACTAATAAAACTGGTACTAATTTTGGTAATGATTTTGCCTTATACATCCCTGTGTCTCCATCATCAATACATGTCTTATAAGCATAATAATGGTGGGAAAAGAAAATAGTATCCATTTTTGTTACCCCAAAAAAAAGATTATAAATAATCTGAAAAAAATTTAAATCATGTAAAATTAAGGTCCATCATCGTTAATTTGATGAACGATAATCGTACCAGGTGAGTAATGTTTACCCTTAACAATAACAAATTTAAAAGTATTGGAATCATTGATACTTACTGACGACCAACAGTCGGACTCATAAAATACTTCTTTCTTATACTGTTATCACTGAGGAAAGTGATTTCATATTCTTTTCATAGACAGAAACTATATTAAATACTTTAGAAACAAACGTGTAAAAAACTAAACCTTTTTTTTCTTCATTTGCAAAAAAAAAAACATGCTACCACAGTCGTCTATTATGTAGTAATTATTATGAAAAAAAAAATGATAAAAAACCATATTTCAAGGAGAATAGATCGAGTGGTACCGTATCAACTTTGGGGCATATACCTGCAAACTGCACTGTTGTGCTCAACTCGCTAGTCCTCACGTGATTGTTGACAAATCATCACCAAAAAATTATCAGTTATTTATAGAGTTATGAGTTTCCTATTAGTTTTTGTCTGAATTCGATGACTGTCTCCGCTGTTAAAGAATATGTTATAACCTACAAATGTGCAGAGCACTATTGCTTCTATTAATAAAAGTTTGCTCTCAGTATTAAAAATTACGAAATCTGTTTGCTCAATATTTTTTTGCCATTCGCGTGATAACACCTAGTGAGCCCACTATTTTTGTGTACATTAATGTGTGAGCAAATCAAATTTTTACCCGGTACACGTGAGTCTTACAGCAAACATTTTAGCTGAAAAATACAGTTAAAAATAATAGCTGAATATACACCAAAATACAGCTTAAAACATGATGAAACTAAATTTTTAACTATGTTTTAAGCTGTTTTTTAAGTATCTATTCAACTAATAATTTTTTTCCGAGATATTATATGGCTCGTTCTGCTGCGCACCGTTGCATGAATATATAGACATAGCTTGTTTTCTTCTATGTCACATACTGCAGTAACACTTGTAAGTAATACATTGTAACTGTAATAAGTAATGTAATTTCTGATGTTGATAATACAATTTTTTCCACCCTCAATGAAGATTTCCGATAAAGCGTACTTGAATTTTACAATGTAATAAATATACTTTTTTTATCATCTTTTAAGTAAAATTATTTATTGGCTTAATACCTATGCTTATCGGGTGCTTATTTTATGGTAGCATGTCAATATTGGCGAGTAATAAATGTATGATGCTAATGATGGAAGAACATTTCAAAACTTATTTTATGGTAGCATGTCAATATTGGCGAGTAATAAATGTATGATGCTAATGATGGAAGAACATTTCAAAAATAATTCATAAAACGTAACTTGTCTTTTCTTTATCATTTGTATGTAATATGTATCAGAAAATGTGTGCCTACATAAATCTATACGTAAATGCTTGCAAAGGTTTGGATTTCTCAGCGTTGCTTGAACCGTATGCCCAATATAGTTTTTATTATTGCTCCCTGTATAAAACATATCAGTTATAAACTTACATAATCATGCTGGCATATTACACTTTGAAGCATGTATAAATTAGTATGCAGCAAACAAAATTATTGAAGGTATGTTAAGTATGCGTAATATTGAAAATACTATGTGATGATTTACATGGTTTGATCAAAAAATTTTTTGTATCTCCTTCCTTGCACAAAGATATTTATGTCTTAATGTACCTTTATGCAACTTCCTTGGTCTCTGTATACGCGCTCCTTATACATATATCTTTGTCCTTGCTATATCTTTTTAGTGTTAATCCTATGATAATCAATCTTTGAACGTATTTCGTTAAAATTTTCTTATCTCTCAGTTTTCATTTCCCTATTCCTATTCTCTTACTTCTAAAGCATATCTCCTGTTCGTTCGGACAGTGTGATTAAAACCTGTATAAATATTGTTATATCTCTAGAATTATGAAGTTTTACACTGATAAAATTAGTGTGGATCTAGTGTTATTCTTCTGACGATAACAACTGAAATTATTTTAGCTGACATTAAAATTAAAAAAATAATCCCCATATACAAATTTTTTAGGTGTTTTCTCAGGTGATTTCTCAGGTGCGGTTTTTATATGAGAAATAACCTATGAATTTACCTGAGAAATCACTAGAGAAATCACCTGAGACTACGACGAAGGGTATTTTTGAAATGATTTTTCACCATAAGCATGATACAATTAATACTCACTAATATTGACATGCTACCATATAATAAGCACCCGATATACATAGCTATTAAGCCAACAAATATCTTTACTTAAAAAATGATAAAAAAAGAGTATTTTATTACATTATAAAATTAAAGTACGATTTATTGGAAATCTTCATTGAGAGTGAAAAAAATTGTATTATCAACATGAGAAATCACATTACTCATTACAGTTACAATGTATTACTCACAAGTATTACTGCTGTATGTGACATAGGAGTAAACAAGCTTAGTTTACATATTTATCCAACGGTACGGAGGAGAACAAACAATATAATATCTCGGGAAAGAATTATTAGTTGAATAGATACTCAAAAAAACAGCCCGAACCGTAGTTAAAAATTTAGCAGTATTATGTTTTTGAGCTGTATTTTGGTGCAATCAGCTATTATTTTTAACTGTATTTTTTAGCTTTAATCTTTGCTGTACATCTGTACGTGTACCTCGTAAAAAAATTGTATTTACTTACACGTTAATGTACACAAAATAAGTGGCCCCACTAGGTGTTATCATGCAGAAAGCAAGAAAATACTGTGCAAAATTTTTTTGTAATTTTTAAAATTTATAGCAAACTCTTATCAATAGAAGCAATTGTGCTCTGCACACTTGTAGGATATCACTCTTTCTGAAACAGTGGAGACAGTCATCGAATTTTGACTAAAACTAATAAAAACTTTATAACTCCATGAAAAACTGATTATTTTTTGGAGATGATTTGTCAACAATCATATGAGGACTAGCGAGTTGAACACAACAGTGCAGTTTGCAGCTATATGCCCCCAAGTTCATACGGTAGCACTCGATCTATCCTCCTTAAAATATGGTTTTTTATTTTTTTTTTTACAATTACTACTACATAATAGACGACAGTAGTAGCATGTATTTTTTTTGCAAATGAAGAACAGAAAAAGTTTAGTTTTGTACACTTTTGTTTGTGGAGTATTTAATATAATTTCTGTCTATAAAAATAATATAAAATTGACTTTTCTTAGTGATAACAGTATCAAAAAAAAGTTTTACATGAGTCGGACTGTTGGTCGTGAGTAAGTATCCGTAATTTGCTATATAGCTTTTATTGAATGACATACTTTAACGTTGATTTGAATTTTAAATTATTTGAAGTATATGTAAACTTAATTTGTACGTCATTTGTATCAGAATGTATGTGCCTACATGACACTATGCCTAAATACTTGTAAAGATTTGGCTCCCTCAGCGTTGCTTGAACCATATCCTTAGTAAATGTACTTCTTTTTTCTTCTGTAGTATATATATGGTACCGTTGAATAAATATATAAACTAAGCTTATTTTCTCCCATGTCACATACTGTAGTAAAACTTGTGAGTTTCTAATGAGAAATGTAATTTCTGATGTTGATAAAACAATTTTTTCCACCCTCAATGAAGATTTCCGATAAAGCGTACTTGAATTTTAGAATGTAATAAATGTATTTTTTTTATCATCTTTCGAGTAAAATTATTTGTTGGCTTGATACCTATGTATATCGGGTGCCTATTGTATGGTAGCATGTCAATATTAGTGAGTAATAATTGTATGATGCTTATGATGAAAGAACATTTTAAAAATAGTTTATGAAACGTAACTTGTCTTTTCTTCATCACTTGCATGTCATTTGTATCAGAACATGTGTGCCTACATAAAACTATACGTAAATACTTGCAAAGGTTTGGATCTCTCAGCGTTGCTTGAACTGTATTCCCAGTAAATATAGTTTTATTATTGCTCCCTGTATGAAACATATCAGTTATAAACTTACATAATCCTGCTGGCATTTTATACTTTAGAGCATGTATAAATTAGTATGCAGCAAACAAAATTATTGAAGGTATGTTAAGTATGCGTAATATTGAAAATAATATGTGATGATGTGTATGGTTTTATCAAAAAACTTTTCGTATCTGGTACCTTGCAGAAACATATTTAGGTATTAATGTATAATTACGCAGATTTCTTGTGCTCTGTATATGCGCTTCTTATACATGTATCTTTGTTTGTCCTTTTTTTTTTTATTGTTAACAGTATGATAATGCATCTTTGAACTTATTTTGTTTAAATTTTTTAATCTCTTAGTCTTTATCTCACAATTCCTGTACTTTTACTTCTAAAGCATCTCTTCGTTCGTACGGACAGTGTGAATAAAACATGTATATCCATTGTTATATCTCTAGAAATATAAAGTTTTACACCAATAAGGTTAGTTTAGGTCTAGCGCTATTTTTCTGATAATAACAACTGAATTTATTTTAGCTGACATGAAAATAAAAAATAACGATCCCCATATGAAAATTTCTCAGGTGATTTCTTAGGTGATTTCTCATGTGCGGTTTTGAGATGAGAAGTTACCTGAGAAATCACCTGAGATTACGAGGTAGGGTATGAAATACAGCAAAAAATTTCGAGCAAAAAGTTTGATGAAAAGTAATGTAAGGAGCTATAATTGGCTCACTCGTTTATCTGTAAACAACAAAATACTGTAAAAAAAAGTATTTTTTCAAGTTCCATTCGCTTTTTCAATAATTATTTAGGAGTCCAGAAAATATCTCAGAATAAAATTATTAACGAGCTTAATAAAAAGTCGCAACTTATGCGTCGAGAGATAAACAGATGTCGAGAAATGTAATTGTTTATTTAGAACACCACCTTTGTATAAATCCTATTCTCCACATTTTAATCGTTCATAATCTATTTTTCTGTATAAAAGTTGTACTTTGACGTAAAAGAAAAAAAATTAAAATCGAATATTACAATTTCTGTTTAAGCCGGCGTTTAACATGATGCGCTTTTTTCCGCATAAATAAATGAAGTATTTTTTTAAACGTTTGTTGTTAAATACAATTTTCATAATATTTTAGTCAGTATTTTTTAAGAATAAAAATAAAAATTTTCTACAACTTTCTTAAGCCGAAAAATTTTGGTTTTTCTTTTCCATTTTAAGCATTGTTTATTTGATGTACAGGGCTCCGATTTAAAGGTTTTACAGTTAAGTTTCTATATTTTTGATAAATATGTATTTGAAATATTTTTGCTGCTTCTTTAGACCAGTTGATGACGTTAAATTGTCAGCTGTCTAAGAGGTGGGGTGAGAGGACTTACACTTGTATCGATTTACTGGCATCGGCTACAAGTACAAGTCAACCACACGAGTGTAAGAATCGTTCAGCACGAGTCACGTACAAAATATTTCAAGGAAACATATTACCGTCATAAATATTGGGAATGCAATTTAGGCTTAGTCAGATTCGTGCGCTCTTGTTATTATTTGTACATAATTATTGTTGTTGTAAAAAATTAAAAGACAGTTATTTATTAGTTTGGCGCGTTTTTGTAGACTGAAAAAATTCATGAAATTATCTGCTTTTTCGAGGCTTTGCCCAGACAGCCGTTTAAAATGAATTACGTCAGGACGAAGATTTTTCTAATGAAGCCTCCGAGAATAGTTTTTTTCCGAAAAGATGCTTAAAGATAAGACAAAACTTTTTGTCGTAGCTTTTTTGAAGTTATTATGAATTTGCTTAACCTATTGTTGGTAAATAAAATTATTTTAAATTTTTTGTATTGTTGATATTCGTCTCTTATTTTATAACCTCAAACTAATAAAGAAGACACGGAAATCTATGCAGTAAAGAACTAAGAAAATATATATTTTCACTACATCTGATTTAAATCAAGCTAGACGATTTCATGCACGGGCGATCTGCCTCTAACTTCTCATAGTAATTATAGCAAAGTGACGATTTCGTTAGATGCTAATTGTATTTTGACACATCATTCTGAAAAATTAAGGTCCGTGAAAAGTTTGTATTGATGTGTATGAGCAATTTTTTTCCACTTTTATCATATAAGCAGAAATCAGAAGAGAATTTAAAACATTCATATCATTAATTGTAATTACTGTCTACTTCGGTGCACAGATTTTGTTAAAATTCTTTGGAAAATGACCAAATAATTTTATTTACCAACTAACTAAATTTTATTCTCTACATAAAAGAGTTTAGAAAATTAAAATTTTTTTTTTTATTCTGTGTTCTTAGGGTGTTGTACTGTATGTTAGAAACAGGACCCATGTCAGGTAAAATTTGTTTCGTTAATATTAAATCTAACTTTTTGAAATATCTTTACTTGCAATTTGCACTGTGCAGAAACAAGGATTGCGATTTTCGCAAAATTTTGGGACTGTGTTCTTCATACTTTATACTTTAATAATGCAGAATTATAATACTAGTAAATGATTTATTCTTTGTTTTATTACGTTAATGTTTATGTACATATTTTTTATAATTTGTGGAAAAAATATTAAAATTTGTTTCATTAAGAAAGCGTTATTTTGTAGAAAATTTGACAAGTAACAAAGAAGATGTAATAAAATGTTCTTCTTAAAGGCTTGATTTTCCAGTTATTTCCGCAGGTGCACCTAAAAACAGTGATTTTTCGTTAATTTGCTTAATTATTGTGTCACTACTACAATTTTTCCTCATAAAATCACTGCAAACTCCGTATCTAATTATTGTTAGGGACATTATTTCGGACAACCTGCAATAAAAAAAGAGGTCCTTCTTTGTCACAATTAAAATTTGATGCTCTGGGGTCTTCACTCCTTTCACTCTTATTCTTCAGTTAACTTGTAACAACAATTATAAGATACTATTCCTTGAAAAAAATAAAAATAAGCGTCCAAAAGTTATAAAGGATTTCATTTTACAATCCAATTCTGAACCAAACACTTTTCTATCCCGACTATTCAAAAGTTCAGCATTCAAAAGTATAATATCTTTGAAACAATTTCGCTGGACCTCTCCAAATTTCGGAGTATGATAACTCATAATAATATTAAATCATATGAAAAATTTGGGAATATTGTAAAGGAAGTCGATGTGTACTACATTAACTAACTGCTTGTATGATACTTCAATTGCACCCCCATATTTTGGACGTTCAAGAAATAGTTGAACTCGACAAAAAACATCTTATATTCAGTATCTTAACGTTTTTTTATGAAAAAAGTTTTATTAAGAGTTTTTAGTTACACAAATTTTATTTGGAACTGTGAAATCCAGCAATAAAGCAGAATAATACACTGAAAAAGTGTAAGATGTGTATGGCATTTTTGTAGGTGTATTACGGAAAAAAATTAGAAAGTAATATTCAAAATTTTATTCGTTTTCGTACTTCCTTTTGAATTTACCAAAGGTACGATCGAAAGAAATATTGGAAAATAATCAGGTATCGACAGCAATGGTACTGATCAAACGATTCGGAATGATTACTGAACTCGTTTATATTATTACTATAAGACATCGAAGTGAGAGTCATGCGTTGATACAAATATGAAATATATCATTAATACAAGCAGATGTACACTTGTTTTCAGCGCTGATACAGCGATAAAATATTACATAATGAAAATGTCGCATAAGTAGTAATAATAATTACATCCAAATTTGTTACTAATATAATGTTGAAAGGTGAGTAATAACTGGGATGAGCAATAGTAACATACTCATGTAAGTATTAGCACCGAAAACAAGTGTAGATCTGCTTGTACTAATATAATTAGATTCTCAACTAAACAATTTTTCCGTAGGCTTCCAATTAAAAATTTTGCGATTGGACCTGGCGCAAATTGTTAATACTACTGAAGACTACAGCATACTGAATTTTTACTGAATTTAGGGCGCTTTAGGTATCGTTTTTTTAATAAATCATTTTTTAGGAGTTTTCGTGTATGGTGATTGTTTGAACAATCAAAAAATATTAATAATTTTTTATCTTGATTAACCCCCATGAAGAATCATCACTTGAACAACGTAAGACAAGATGATTTTTTTTAAAGGTGATAGTTTTTTGGATACTCGAAAAAAACGGAAAAAAAAGTGAAAGAAATTTATTTTTCAATAAAAAACCGCTTTTCCAACTTTGCTCGAAGTGAGGACTTTTCGATGGTATTTTTTGTATCTTTAACGTAGCTTGAAGAACTATTTAAAATAATTGAAAGGGAGTCCGGTGCTTAACATCTCTGGCACTTCAGCTAAATCTAGATAATATTAAAATGTGATGGACTAACATTCGCTTAGGGTAGAAGGTTATACGAAAATTGGTTGTATACTGTTTTCATTAGAAATCATAGTATTCTGAAAATGATTTCACGAATATTAATTTATTCTTCATGTCATATATTCGTATCTAATACCTGTGAAGAAGGTCTGCAAGCAATATGTTACCCAATGAATTGTGTTTTCTATCATGAGGACATTATAATGTTCAGGAAGTGTGACTTATCTTAATTAAGTGCAGAAGAAGAACAAAATTTGCCGATAATGAAAGACATGATAAATATATTGCTTGGATTGAAAAATTGAGGTACCAATTTCGTTTTCCTGACAACCAGGCAGAATTTCTAACAATAATATTGATATTAGCTTGTAAAATAATATGTGGTCATGTAAATGGGTTTGGAACAAAGATAATAAAACTTCAGATGCAAATATGTATTGAGTTGGCAAGCGTCAGATTATTTTATATGTAAGTATCAGCAACATCATACAATAATTAAAAAAAAATAGTACGTGACATGCAAAGTCTAACTTATGATTTAAAATTAAACAATTTGATGACCGCTCATTTCCATTGACTTAGAGATTCTTGAGTTTGACACAGCTTCAACAAATTCTAAATAAGATACTAAATCATTGCAATAATTTGGCATCATTCAGAATCAGTTCCATATTATCAGCCGAACCATCAGTAATACATAAACTGAGGTTGTTGGAACAGACCTGTGAAAAATTACAAAGTTTAAATATTAAAAAATATTGATTTTTAGTAGCACAATAAAAATATTTATTAGAATGACAACTGTTTTCATGTTAGCAAGGATTCATTGAATGTGAGCCCGTTGGATAAATACCTTAATGAACAATAAATAAGAAAAAAATATATTGCTTTGTCAACATTGTATTCATATTTTGAGAGATTTAAGTAGTACTGCAAGCGAATAGGCCTATTTTCATTAAGGATATAAGAACTTATGATCCAATCCAGAGTACATTTGATACACGCATAATTTATTTAAAAATATGCAATACAAATCCTTTTTATAAAGTTTTGCAAGAATTAAACAATCATTACCATTAGCAACAAAGTGAACACATTAAATTATTTCTTAATATATCAGTTTTTGGTGTTGGATAAATAATGACACTAATGGCTGTTGCTGTTAAATATTATACTTTATTCCCATGACGACGTTTCTCTTATCTTTGGGAAGGAACCTTGTCAAGTCCTAAGTACAAATAGACATATGCGAGTAATTGCATGTGGTACCACTAATATAGTCATCACATCTGAGTAAAATGAATTCTGGTGCACGTACAACAACTGTTTCTAAAAATATTGATATAAGAAATTTACGAACACGTTTATATATTTAGAAAATCAAAAACGTCTATACTTAACGAGGGCACTACCTTATCTGATTATTGGACACATCAATACATAAAGTGTAACATTGCAGAGTACATAGTACGGGACACAAGAGAAAGTCGAACATTACAGAGTATATAGGAAGGAAAAAAAGACGCAAAAATATGAAATACAATGAGCGGCACAGTTTTTTAAAGAATTATAGTATTATTTTATTTAAATAATAAATAGATATGTCTTAAAAACTTTATACAAATCATCACAGTCAAAAATAATTTTAATATTTCCTGTCTTTTCAATAAAAATCATTTAAGACAGTGATCGTTTATGATAGTTTTGTTACTTATCGACAATATTCATTTTATTTTCATTTAAAATAAATTAGTGACTTGTGTTAAGCAGGTGCTGGTATGAAGCTGACTTCTCACATTCGTATTTCACATTATTTGCATGCTTACTTATTCTAATACCAAGAGTCGTATAAGAGTCTGGTTAATACAAGAGTAGATACAATCAGAGCAATCTATATCATACACTTCACTAGAAATATCAATCTTTTTTATGATATCCTTTCTAAACATATTATTGAAAGGTAATTTATTATTATGCTTAAAAATGCGATCAATATTATGTTTAGCACCAAACTTCTGTAACCTATAATCCAACTCGCGGTTGTGGGGCAAAACTAATGAGCCAATTACTTTAATAGCATCCTTAATATTATTCTTAGTATTATTTCATGTTCACCTTAACAATTCTAATCTTTCTTTCATTCAACGTTCGATGGACTGCAGTAAGTAATTGTCTGCTAATAGTACTGTACACATCTATTTGAAGTCGTAAAAAAAATGTCGTCGTAAAGATTTTTATTTACCAAATGAGAGACTATAGCTTGTTTGTGTAAAATTAAACAATGTAAGTAATAGTAAAGATAAGAACCAGAATAAGAGTTTTTTGTTTACCAGTTCGTTAAAATGCAAAAAACGATGTTAACCATCATAGTCATTTCTAAGAAATTAATGATATTATTCTCAGACATCTTAATTGTAAACTTTGAAAATTCACTAAAATTTTGAATTATCTAAAACAAAATTAATTTCATCGACGGAAACACATAGTACAACATCATCCACACAACGAATATACACAGGAACTATAAACGAACACCAATTAAGACAAGCAGTCTTAAGGTCTTTCATAACTAAATCGGCAAGGACAGGACTTATGGGACTACCCATTGCAGGCCCCATCCTTTGTAAATATAACTTAGTATTAAATTGGAAATGATTATTATTTATTATAAATTATATGACTCCCAAAAAATATAATACTGATAAGTTATTCTTATTATGCAAATGGTGCCAAAATTTGTTTATAGCTGTTTTCACAGCATCGAAACATACATCATCAAAAGAGTAGTTATATTTAAACTAATAAAAGTATATTAAGGGAGAACGTTATAATTATTACAAGAATTTTTAAAGGGCAAACTATTTTCAAAATTACATTCAGACTTAGGTAGATTTTTATGTTGAAGAATCTAAAAAGGCTTTCGACAAAGTGTAAACTGGTGAACTCACCGCTGATACAATTAATTCAAACGGAAAATAGGTTCCATATCATCTTATAAGCGTACAATATCTAGATCAATTAGTCTTACCCGAAACGGTACTATACGTAGGTTATAAGGTGTTAAATATATTTTTCTTATTCTAGTCCTATAATAAATCGTCAGTTTCTTTTCCATTTGTTTGATAGAGTTTTTTGGTCTTGTGAGTACGATACTTGGTGTGACTTATCAACTTTATTTATATACATATTTTTGATACCAATAACATGGGCACCATCTTTATCTGCACTCAATACTAACAATTACTTATATCCTTTAAAAAAACATATAAGTGTTATTTTATATTTCATTGAATTAAACGATAAATTTCACGCGACTTTTTATTTTTATAACTATTTTTGGTATTGTACAATATATTAAGAACATTATCTCTAATTTTTTTACAATAAATTTCATGAAACGGTCTACCGATTTAGAGTGTGTTAATAACATCTGAGGGAGTATGGATATAAGTGATATTTTTTATCCAGTTTTTTTTAAGCATCAGTGTCAGACCATGTTCATATTGTCTAAACTTAAAAATAAACACATTATTATACAACTCACTTTTTAACAGTAATAATAAGTCAAAGTCATTATTTTAATCCATAGTATGTAGCTACTAATAAACAACAGATTTTGATAAAAAACTTTTAGGATAAGAGATAAAATAATCTTGATATGATTGTTCAAGAAAAAGTTGACATGAAGTTGTCTGATGCCGACGCTGTAAAATATAACTGGACAAAAAATATCACATATATTATTATTCCCTTTGATGTTACCAATACACTCTTACTAAGTAAACAGTTTAACTTTAGTACAGATATTGATAATAAGTTCACTATGATACCTTTAATGCTTTGAATAATATAATTTGTAGTGATAAAATTAGAGACAATGATCTAAATATATTTTATAATACCAAAAAAAGTAAGAAAAGTAAAAAATTTAGTGAGATTTATCGTTCATTTAAATTAAATATACAACAACACCTATAAGTTTTTTAAACGAAACGAGGAACTGTTAGTAGTGAGTGCAGATAAAGGTAGAGCCCATGTCATAATTATCAAAAATATGTAAATTATAATGTTTAAACAGTGTCTCATCAACCAGGTACTATACCAAAAAGTCCTGAAAACTCCTATTAAAAAATCAAAAAAGAACTGACTATTCATTATAGTACTCAAATTAGCCAAATATATTTAACACCTCATGAAAAACGTGTAGTACAGTTTCGGGTAAAACTAATACGTCTAGATGTTAATGTCATATAAAATTAGATAAGACCAATCCTCCGTTTGGAATAATTTTATCAGTGGTCAGTTCACCAGTTTATACTATGCCGAAAGTCCTCACATATTTATCAATAGTAAATATACCAAAGTCTAAATATAATTTAAAAAATAGTTGGCAGTTTAAAAACTCTTTTAATAATTTTTTCTTTTTTTCCCTTAAATACTTATATTAACTTATATTAGTTTAGATGTGACTGCCCTTTTAATCATATATATCTTGATGCTGTAAAAATCACTCACAGTAATCCATTAAATGTCGTAATAAATAATGATTATACTATTTAAGATAAAGATTAAATAACACTATGAATAATATTAATGATGCTGTTGAAGTAATTGGCTAATAAGTTTTGCTTTACACCCGCGAGTTACATTATAGGTTGTAGAAGTTTTCTGCTAAATATTACATTTATTGTATTTTTAAGCGTAGTAATTAATGGCCTTTAAATAATATGATCGGAAAAAATTTAAAAAAAAAAGCTAAATATTCCTAATATAGTATATAAGATAAATTGCTCTGATGGGATCCACTGTTATAATAGCTAGATTCTCAGGAGACTTGGTATGCGAAAAATAAGCATACAAAATTTGTTAATTACAAACGTTAGAAGTCGAAATAATACCAGCACGAGCTTGACACAGGGCACTAATATAATAATATTAAAAACAAAATTAAAATTTTCGATAAAGGTCAAAACTGTTATGAACAATCTCTATCTGAAATGATTTTCATTGAAAATACAGGCAATGATAACAGAATATTGGACTGTGATGATTAAAATAAAGCTACTTATCCCAGAAGATTAAGTACTGCAAGGTCATGACACTTACAACACAGACAAACGTTACTATAACTTTCTTAAAAAGTCTAGAACTCGACAAAAACCTTATGAAACATATTGCTACGATGTTTTAACTATAAAACGTGAAGAAACATTGATCAAAAAAACACCTAATAAGTTACGCGATGGGACTTGTGATTTGCATGATTTGTTGTATTCGTGATCTAAGATAATCCCCATGAGTGTGAAGTAGCAAAAAAGTTCCCTTCACCCATAACACAGTTTGCCGATGATGCCGCAAAATCTTAACAAAAATTCTACAGAAGTAACTAGACAGAACATGCACGACAACAAGCCAAACTAATTAATTCTCAGATATTTCATATATAGCTGTGTATCTGACGAATACTGTAATCTTTCTTGCAAATATCTCTAAATGGAGAGATTTTATGAGTGCGGCAAAGTCATGATAAAAAAACGTACTTACAAAAAAAGTTTGTATTAAAACATGGATAAATATTTATGCCCACCAAATTAAAATAAATAGTGTAGTTTAACAAAAAATGTGAAAATATAATGTAATATATATTCGAACATTTTGATGGAATTTTATAGTGTATTCTTGACAAGAAAATAGTGTGTATATAAAGAATGAGTAATTTTTAATTCTCACGCGTTTAAATAGACGAAATACAATTTTTAACCAATTTTTACAGCACGTTAATAGAACTTTAAAATTATCATATAATATCCAGACATTGAGATAACGATATTAAAAGCATTGAAAAAAATGTAGCGTATGGTATACATAGCATAACGATTCGTTTGCGCTTTACCACCTCAGATAGAAACGTATAACTAAAAAGAGAGAAGAAAAGCGGAACCCTTGAGTCAGGACAGAGCGAAGAGGAGGAAGAGAAGATTTTAGACACTTGAGACAGGCAGACAGACCTCCAAGTTACCACGCTACCCTTTGCTCTTCCCTTGGACTTACGTAATGATAAAACAAAGTAAGTAGTCCTCATTGTGTACTTATTCTGCGTCCACCCAACCGACTACAAACCTACGTAGTAGAAAATTTTGGTGTCAAAAGCGAGATCGATTGAAGAACGCACATAGCGTAGTACCGCGAGAAAAAAAGTAAGTGTTAGGACGAACAAAAGATTTTTTTTTGACCAAGTTACCAAAGAAGAAAGAAACTTTAGAGAAGTGAAGAAAAAAGTGACAAGGCTAATCCAAGTCAGCGAGAGCCTTCTAGGACAACGGAGAGACAAACAGCCACCAGAGATCGGACTCCAACGCCTGTTGCGAGAAAAAAAAGGGAAAGCTTAAAAAGATCGAAATCCAGATCCAGAGGAGAAAAAATTCGGTCCAGTGCAGTCCTTATGTACATATACAGATAAACAGTTCACGACCCCTAGATGAGTTAAGATGAAAAGCTCTTTATGTTTTTCACAAAAACGGCATAATTACATAAAAATAATAATAAATATTAACGAAGTATATGCATGCTAAGATTAGATAACGAAATACTAAGACAAGAAAAGTAACGTAAATTGATAGAACAAAAAAATTCTTTTGATGGAAAAAAAAAATTCAATAACAACATTCACGACACATTTTTTCCCTTAACTCCCACTATATTAAAAGTATAAAAGTATAAAATGAACGGAAGTAAACGCTCCTCATCTACACTATAACTATCCAATCGTGTTAGAAAAAACTTAAGCAAGCAGAACTGAATGTAGCTCCCCCGAAAAACCAGTAAATTCATAAATAATTTGGCAATAACTTAAAATCATACAAGTTTTAATTTAGATTTATATTTATACTCCGAAAAAAATCATAATAATAATAACAATAATGTCCCTCATCAAAAAAAAAAGAACACAAATAATATTTGAAACAAAAATTATTGCATAATTGTGAATCTTACAAAAAAAGACCTTTTATATAAAGCGTTAAGTAGAATAAAAAAAAATAATTTCATCATCACCTAACACCACAAAAAAAGAGAACACTTAAACGTTCACTCTCAATACCGATTAAAAACATTTTCCTTTCGACCTCTTGAGAACGGCAGACAGAAAACCCCCGGCGATTCATAGGCTAACTCAAGCCAACATTTTCTAATATATACCTCCAGGACACTCGAAAAACCATGCGTGCAACTAAGTCAGTACAAAATTAAAATTGTAGCACAAAAAATAAACGAAAAATGAACACAAAAACGAACTTGAACCGACTGTACACAAAATATACGTAATAAAAACGGTCAAGTCAGCACAAAGAGCAGAATTTAACCCCATAGAGAAAAAAAGACAAGGTAAGAAAAATAATAACCTTTAAGTAGAAAGCTGAAAACCTTCCTAATCAAGCCGTAGTCCTTAGAAACAACGTCTAGTAAATAACACAAAGTATTCAAGAAAACGTGATGAGTGGGAATTTGGAAAACATAATCCCAAATCTTGTACAGCTGTCGAACACTTACAAAGCACGACATAGGGTGATTAAAAAAAAAAAAAACTAAAATAAAATGGTACATCAAACCGTAATAAGATATGCATCGGTAACAGACCTTTCACAACACGTCGACTATACCAATACACAACCAGTTTTTACGTACAATACAGAAAATGAAATAATTAAAATAATATTAGAACACGAACCGGAAACATGGGAAAAATGGCAAAAAGCTGACGAAAACATAAAATATTTACCATCAAAATCATAAAAAATTTACCCTCAAAATAACAAGTGAAAAAATTACGCTTAGTCAAACGGGTCGGGATATCCAACAGCAACGTGTGCATTTTACGACACACCCTGTAATAAGCGGAACACTTCGCAAAAGATCTAATAAGACTGTCCAGCCACGATACGTCCGAACGATCGATAGCATGGAAGTAAATATAGTGCTTGCAAACGCACGAGATCCATGGGACGCTTACGCCCGAAATCAGACACAAGGAAACTCTAGACCGAGTAACATAACCAGTCAAAGTAGGAACAACTATGATCCAAATAATTTAACAACACAACATCAATTCGTAGATACATTAAATACAAATTGGACAGATAATGACCATGCAGATACACAAGATTGATTTACTTCACCTACACATAATATAATGAATCAAACACATACGCGCTCTCAATAGAACGCTTTATCTACACTAGGCTACTAATATGCCAATATTTAATGGCAATCCAGTCAAACTTTCTCTTTTCTAACAAATAACGAGGAGTAAAGCCTGGATAATAGGGCCACTTGATGAGATATTTTTAATTGAAACATTAGCTAGAAAGCTAAAAGGCAGAGCAGCTAAGTTTATACCACGTCTTGCACAAATTACGTTGGTTAAGAAATTTTTGAAGGAACTAAGAAATAGATACGTGAGCATGAGCAATGCCACCACACTCTTAATACAACTAAAAACGATCACACAACAAAGAGGAGAATATGTGGAATCTTACTGCGATCGCGTTCAAGCGCTAGATAATAGGATAACAACACTTTATGACTCAAACCCGACTTTTTCTTCCACGCAAAAGTTTGCATTGAAAGACAGCGCCGAAAAAAAAGCAATAAAACTATTCTGCTATCGACTATGGGCCCCATATAACTACAATGTAACGTGCCTTAGTCCTAGAACATTTAGCGAAGCAGTAGTAGTGGCGCTAAATATAGAAAGCGAAATTGCCCTACGCTACACTACTCCGGGAGGACGAAATGCCTAAATAGGCGTAACCCAAGTAAGACTACAAGAAGAAAAAATATAACCAGGTAATTATAACCAGATAAAAATAGCAGATGCACTGAAATGGGGTGCAAACGATAACTACGAGTCAAACCTATACGGAGACGAATACGACAATTTTCCAACGCGACCGCTAGTGAATACAGAAAATCAAAATAATCAAGGTACTGAAAATGCTCAACCGACTTGGGATAAAAAAAAACGTACAGGACAAAGATTGCGCGTATTGTAAGCATAAAAATCACAGCACGAGCGAATGTCGCACGTTGGTAAGAGATGCCGAAAGGGGAAAAATAAATCGCATCGAAATGCGAGAACACTACTGGTACCATCAGAATTACCAGACAGAAGGTAATTTGAACAGTCCGCGGAATAATAATAACAGAAGCTATAATACATACCAGCAAAACCGGAATACGCTAGCGATGGCTACGAAAAAAAAGAATTATAGCACCCGCTACGGTTACAATAGGACCGAGCGAAATGGGCGAAGCTATGAACAACTGAATAATCGATACAACAATAACAGGTATTATTATAATGATGACAATGGAAATTACAGTGGTAGAAATCCTAGCTATAAAAACGGAGGGCCACTGGACAACATACCTGACTCACCTAACGATAAAACGCAAGACGTGCACAAGGAGACTTTAAACTCCCAAGACGCTTGTCGCAGTCCCCAGGCGTCGAGCGTGACTTGGCAGTAAGCAAAGATATAAACAGTGCACCCGCAAAAGAAGCAGAGCCGAAGTGCAGTGAGCGGGAGTCACCCGAAAATTTATATAGTGAGCCACACCTCACGAATAATGTAGACGCGAGCGAAAAAATACAGCATGAAATGATACGGCCAATGCATGACACGGGCAACATGCAAAATAAACCGCTGGCGCAACTCAATAAAATACAACCAACTGCGGGCGTACGAAATGATGACAATTATAATTTAGCCGAAATTTTACTATCAACCCAAAACCCCGGATTAGAAAACAACACAGCCGATGAAAGCGTCGAAAAATCACTCTAGGAAGTAGAAATAAATATATCAAGTACAGGACACACACCACCTTTAGTATGCCTAGAAATCCCACAATTAAACAATGGAAGCGCGACATTTTACGCAGATACGGGTGCCAAAATATCTATTATCAAAACAAGTAGCCTCAAGAAGGACTCATATATTAATTTTAACGAGCAAGTACTTATAACCGGCGTGACACACGGAGCACGATGCACGTCAGGAACAGTAGAGGTACCCCTAAATGGGATGATATGCACTCTACATGTAGTCCCCGACGACTTCCCGATACAAGTGGAAGGACTGATCGGATGGGACCTATGAAAAAAACATGAGGGCCACATATACGCCAAGGAAAATATTATAATATTGAACGGCACCCAGATACCTTTCAAGGAACCAGAAACAATAGAAATCCTCGCAAAGTCAAGAAATATAATTTATGCACGCGTAAAAGAAAATTATAAAAATGTACAAATAGGATGGGTACCCACCTCTGCAAGAGTTAAATGAAGGCATTTTATTCGCCAACTTTATCCCAAACAACGATAACGGTTAAGTGTACTCTGAGTGCATAAATATTGCAGATGGACTTATCAAAAGAATATTACCTTAAGCAGACTTGTTAAGGTGTGAGACAATTTGCGGAGTAGAACCATACAGCGTCCATGGAAATGAGGAAAGAGGCCTCGATAGAATTTAACCACTTAATAGAATTTAACCCTTGGGTATTCGGCTTGGACGAAAAGCCTTTAAGAGCAACTAGCATCTTGAAACACAAGATACCTACAGCGGTAGACAAATCAAATGTAGCAAAAGGAATCAGGTACCCGATCACACTAAGAGATCTGATGAATAAGAAGTTAAAAAACTTAGCAAATCAGGGCATAATCGAATCCTCTACGTCACTGTATAGTTCTGACACATAGATAGTATCCAATCAGGTGAGTCCAAACGAAGAGAAAAGATGGAGAGTGGTGACATACTTCTAACTACTCCCCGAAATTACAGTCGGTTCGTGTTACCCACTACCATTCCAAAGTAATATTTTAAAGAATCTCGCTTCTACCCGCTATGAAACTCTAGTAGACCGAAAAATAGGATTCTTCAAAATAGCAATAGATAAAAAAGACGATCAGACGAATACGGAAGATAATTTAAAAGAATATTTAGGATTAAAACCAAATACATGTCAGTTTCTCAAAGAACTTGCGAAAGTATAAGGCCACATAGCCGGCAACGGACAAGTTGAAACAAACACCGACAAAAGTATGCCGAAAAAAAGATATCCAAGACAAACAAGCACAAAGAAAATTAGGCAATTTGTATGTCTCACAGGATATTCCCGTCGCTTTAAAAAAAATTACGCACAAATGTCACAATCAACTTTGCAAATTTTACGTAACGACACAGAACTTTTATTAAAGCTCTGTGCAGCGAGCCCGTATATACTGGACATAAATAAGCCATTTATAGTTACGACGGATGCATCAGACTACGCGATAGACGCAATAGTAAGCCACGGGAAAACAGGCCAAGATCACCCTTGCGAATATGCATCCCGCTGCCTAAAAGGTAGCGAACCTCGCTACCCAACGTACGATAAAGAACTGCTCGCCATAGTCTATGCAAAAAAGCAATTCAGACCATTTTTATACGAACAAAAATTTACAGTCGTTACTGACCACGAGCCTCTAAATCATTTCCACACATGAAAAAAATTGGACATGTGATTTACACGACTAATGGCAGAGCTACGTGGCTACAGATTCGATGTTGTCTATAGCCCTGGGAAGATTAGAAGAGCATCTGATGTATTGTCATGCAAGCCAATTCTGAAAGAAGGGGAGACAATCCATGAATCTTGCAGTGAATCATACAAACTCGCGGAAGAGAAGGAATAGTGCGATTCGATGACATGAACGCTCCACCAGAAAGCATATACATGATCTGCACAAGATGTAAGAAAAATATAATAAGAAAGGACAGAAAAAATCTAGTAGAAATATCTGATTCAGATAAGTCGGATTGTAAAGTGAAAAAAAACTATATAAAACAAAACAGTTTAGATAAATATATTCCAAGCAGCGATATTAATGCGGACTCAGAGTCGGAATGACCGGAAACACAAAAAACAAAAAAGATAACACCAACAACTGATAAAGCAACAATAAAAAGAGGTAGGCCATGTAAACTGACAACACAGGCTACAAAAGAAAAGGGGAATGACAAACTAAAGCCAACAGCATCGAATGACAACAACGAAAAAATCCTATTACAAGGGCCAATCAGAGATGAACTCGCATATAGACGTAAGGAGAAAAATTTGCAGAAAGGTATAGGAGTTGCGAGCACACCACTAATACAGCAGGATTTATCACAGGAAACACAACGCAAAGCTCGCAAATGCCATCTGGACACTCTACACAGGAAGCCACCCAAATTTTTAAATACAATTAAACAAGGGAAAAATGTAAACGATATTATTATAGCACATTGTGATACAGCGCTGGCGGTGAAAAGGGCGGTAAATAATAAAGAAACAGGAAACCACTGGGCTGGAAGCTAGTGCAGGCAAGTATAGCAGTGGAAGCCGTAAAGAGAGAGTGAAGGAAATAAGGAAAAGTATACAATAGTAGTAGGAGAACCAAGCAAAAGAAAGGTCAAAAATAGAAGCGAAGAGAGTGACCGATAGATACACGACAATACGTTATTCAAGCGGGAAAAGAGCAGCAACCAGCAGCTACAAGTCCGGTCGAGTTTAGTCGACTAGCAGCGAAAAAGAGTACACGGGACAGATCCTACAGTAAAAAAACAAATTGCAACGAGGAACGCGTGAATGATATACTAACACATAGATACAGAAAAGAACGCCAAGAGAGGGAGGCCGAACTACAGATGCTCAACGACTTGATGGCCACTATTCAAGGTAAAGTTAGGCTCGACGTTAAGTACAAGCATTTTGACGGAAAGCAGGGTATAAGAATATACGCTGGGAATCTAATTCTACCGCAGACCGACAAAAAACTGAACTGCCAGAAAGCACAAGCAATGACTTGACCGCACCTAAGCATACCCAAAAGTCGAATCAAGACCTCAATGACGGCTTGGAACCCACGGGTGAAAGTCACGCCTCATTCACGAAAAAAAAATCTTATGAAAACGAGCCCAAAGAGGATGACTGGGTAATTATACAAGACAATAAAGCTAACGACGGTTCTAGCGAGCTGAAACGAAGTAAGCATAATAATACGTAAAAATTTGATCATGATCAGGAAAGAATAATTAGAAGTGATTTTATTCGAGAATCTCAAACGCCACCTAAAGAGTGCGCTGGACTCCATAAACTTTTATATAGAATGAAAGATATGACAAAAAACCCAACAGGAAACTGTCTTATCCACAGTTTAATAATCTTGTTTGGGTTAAATCTTTTAACAAACGAAATAAGGTAAATTTTAATAATCTTCAAACGGTTACTTACGTGTCCATACCCGTAGAAAACCAAAGCTATCTCATCGTCGAGAGGGTTTGAAGAAATAACAAGCACATTCGTTTTTCCGAAGGAATGCAAAATAAATATATGTCTTCTCATGAAATCAAAAAATAAGTACACTTACGTACATTTTAATGATAACAAAACAAATGAATTTAGCCACTCCTACCTCGACAACAAACATTTTATACCGTTAATAACGTACGATGTGAATGAACAAAATTCACTGAATTTTAACAACAAATAATACTTTAAAAAAAAGACAAGTTTTTAGCGATCACTCAAACTCGGACACATATAAGGAGGCAAAAATATGAAAACAAATGAACAAAACTCACAACCAACGGAACGCAGGGAAATAAACAATACAGAGCTTAAAGCATATGAAGACCGCGGTCCACCAGCGCCAGACCCTTCTCCTACTCTAAATCTAATAACATCTGGCTCTACAAGCTCGTCGGAATCAAACGAGAACAGTAGCGAAAAAGAGCCAGGAGTAAATAACGCTATGCGCAAATCAGAGAGTGACTCAGAGCGAGCAGAGCCAAAAGAGATTATGACCTCTACAAGACTTGATAAATAAAGAGTATACAGGACACGCATACCGCACGAGCAGCTACTATGGCTACTGCAAGATGACTCGCAGCTAGCACTATTTAAAATATGCACCGAACAAAAGATCAACTATTTCGCTACATAGATAGCATAGCCTCTACTGCTATAACAGACAACTTAACCGACATAGAAATAATCGACGCACTTTATGCGGGTAGGGGATGGCATGCGGACGGACATAAAGATAGTGTCATTCATGAGAATGTACGTAAAATCGCACTTTGACGAGACTGCTCTAAAATCAAATTTGAAAAAGTGCACCTTATCATTTAAAAGTCTAATGACAATTATTAAACTAGAATCGTCAGGAGTCATATGTAACATATCCTTAATACAACACAGTGGACATACTTCGTGGATCAGTTAAAAGAAATATTTAAAGATTTCAAAGTCACAGCAACTTTCTACATGAACTTACTCGTAGTGCCACTAGTAGACCAACGGTATCAAGTGATCATAGAACATGACAAGGCTTCTTTGGCTAGGCCCAAAGGTATTATTAAAACATATAATCAAATTGCAAAGGAAATTACCTGGCAAAAAATTAGGCCTGACAGTTTGTACTCGGCTGCCGGACGTGTTAAACAAAAAAGCGAGTACGCGTAAAGACGAAACAAGCAATGCTTATTACTGACACACCAAGTAAGACGTTCGACAAGATATCCATATATTTTCATGCACCAGTAAAAAAAACTTGAGCAGGCGTCAACACACATACTCACTATACAAGACTGGCTAAAGGAATATTTTGTCTTGTTACCTGTACAGAGAGCGGCAGCCGAGGAGACAGTGAGAGTGCTAACTGATTAATTCATAGCATATTTTGGCGCACAAGAGAAATTATTATCGGATCGCGAAACTTACTTCATGAGTAAAACTATAGAATAATTCGCTAGATTATTTAAAATTAAGAAAATAAGGAGCGGTACCTACCACTTCCTACCGTATTCGGCCAGCACGCCAAACTTCCATCAAGCTTGTTACTGCTAGGGGTTTCATAAGAATTTATTATTATCTTACATATAAATTTTGCATATCATTCTTACAAATTTCTTTAAGCTTTTTAAATATTTCCGCCAACGTACATACAAAATTTGGCCTGCCTCGTAGTTCATATTACAAGCCACCAGGTAGTCACCACTCCCCGCAAGTATAATAGATATGTCTAAGGCTTAAGTAGGCTATGCCGATGCTCTTCTTGGCACTCGAGACCCGACGCGAGTCAGAGGCAGTAGTCGGATCATTTAATGAACCTAATAAAACGACGTTAATTAAAATTCCAATCTCAATATCTTTATTCAAAAGCGACCGATCTCCCTCTATCAAGAGATCGGTTGATCTCCCAATTCGCATCTCTACCTAACAGCCGATGCACAGTGGGCAAAAAGTAGGTCAAAAGACCCCAAATTCTCACTTTAACTAAATTTTTGCCCGATTTTAACAATTAAATGCTGAAAATTTTTATTATGGAATTGTCTATTGAGTGTGATACCTATTTTTTGATATTTTTTTTTTTTACCTTGTTGTGGGTGGCTCAAGGCAGAAAATTTAGCGAAAAATCGATAATTTTATAGTTATTTTAAAATCATAAAAAAAAATATACATCGTTGGTTATCATTTTCGAGGTTTTTCAGGTCGCTGATTACGAAGCTGACGTCAGATTTACGAAATACGACAGTCAGACCTGTGTGAGACCACCCAGGTAGGTGCATTACAACTTATAGTAAAAAATCATCGAGTTGTCTGTCATTTTCATGGTTTTTTGGGTGTCTGATTACGAATCTGACGTCAGATTTACGAAATTTGACAGTCATACCTATATGAGCCCACCCTGAGAGTTGCGTTTAAGGTCATAGTAAAAAATTATCGAGTTGGGGGTCATTTTCATGATTTTTTAGGTCTCTGATTACGAATCTGACGTGAGATTTACGAAATTCAACAGTCAGACTATGTGAAACCACCCAGGGAGGTGCATCACACCTCAGTAAAAAATAATCGAGTTGGGTGTCATTTTCATGGTTTTTTGGGTCTCTGATTACGAATCTGATGTCAGTTTTAGGGAATTCGAAAGTCAGACCTACATAAGCCCACTAGACCAGTAAGCATCTGTATTGGCTTAGCCATTTTGAGTTGGAGCTCAAATTTTGACGGGAATACCTCCGAAATGTTGGTAGAAACCAGAATCGCGATATGCTCCCACCCCAAAAGTTGGGCTACGCTCGGTATAAACAATATAGTGAAAAATGTGTCGTTTTGACCCCGATTTTCTGGCCATTTGGGCCAAATGTCTCGGAAAATATCGCGTATACGTACAAAATGATGGAAAAAAAATTGTTCGTGAGAAAATTTCCTATAAAA
>JAPYYV010001643.1:0-28376 GCA_030522625.1 Copidosoma aretas | reverse complement strand
AAAAAAAAAAAAAAAAAAAAAAAAAAAAAAAAAAAAAAAAAAAAAAAAAAAAAACATATATTGCTATGTAAAGAGGAAAAAAAGAAACAATAATAATATTAGTCAGAAATATAGGATTAAAAGGTCATGAAAAAATATGCAGGAGGAAGATAATTTATGTGAATATAAACGATATTTATGTCGGTAAATAAGGCACTAGGGTAGATGTCCCTGTTATCGAGCCCGTCCATGTTATCGAGGGTCTCAACTATGAGTACAAAAATGTGGATAATAGACTAATGTATGTACGCGAATTATTATTTCTTATAACTTTATTTATTAATGTAGCCTAGTAAATTCTCAAATTTGCAATCACTGTTCACATGAACATTTAACACGTGATACGAGTTATACGAGTAGGCTTGCATTAGTTTAAGTCCGATCCCTAAACGAAACCCTTAAAAAAATGCATATTTTACTGTCGTTTATAGATGGACTGCTTTTGAAACGTGTACGATGTAAATGTGATAGTGATATTAAAATAGGTGTAAATAATATGATGGACAATTTTTTTTCAATTTTGATTTTCTTTGGTATTTATTAGCAATAAAGTCGATTATAGGTGCACTGTTGTTAGAGCGCGCCTATTATTGAGGTTCTGCATTCAGTACTAGAAGCCTTTACCTAACCTAGATTTTTTCTCTTGTTAAAATTTTTTTAAATTTGTTTTTGTTGCGACAAATTTCATGTGCGGACTTATTAATATGAACAAAACTCATTAATTTGCATATAATTCATGCATGTCTTGATATACAGACGGTCTAACCATGTAAATATTAGGCTTCAAGGTGCTTGATAATAGGGGCTATATAATAGATCTATGGCCTTTTTAAAGGCTCGATAATAGAGCCAAAAAATAGTTTTTTTATTTTATTGATGATAAATTCAATAATTGATTGCATAACGCAGAAAAATTTACACTTGCACTAAATCACTTATACAACCTATATTTACTAAAATTGCCATGGAATTATTCAGCATACATTAAATATTACATTAGATTGCTGAAAATTGTTCAAAGACAATCGATAATTGGGCCATCAAACCTACAGGGTTAAGATTAAAAGTACAATGATATGTTATTCGTTATGAATTATAATATTATAACGATGAAAAAAGAAAATCAAAAATGCTGTAGTATGTTTATTTAGTTATGCATTATACTCTATTGAAAATAAAATTAGTAAAAATTCAAGGGGATATAAATATTTAATAATTATAAAACAAGAAAAGGCTATGTAGAAGTATATAAAAATCAATACAAGAAATGTAAAAATAATTGAATAATAAAATTTACATTTACAAATATTGAATAAAAATTTTAAAATGATAACTTACTAAATGATTGCGTAAAAATTATATACATATACATATGTATCAATATTAACCTTAAATAACAAAAAGAGTCCTTATCAGATTTCAATTAGTAACAATTATTTAATAAATCAGTAAAATCATTTAATTTATTGACTATTTTTGTTCGAAGTTTTAACGAATTTTTAAGAGATCGCTTTGGTTATCTATAATTGCACACACATATATAAGTGTATCACAAAATAAACTTTTGTATTTATTATTGAGTCATGAGAATATAAATATGGAAATGAGGGGGTTGGCGTGCGCAGCGCGCAGGGAGCGAAGCCCAACTAGTATATATATATATAAGTACATATATATATGTGCATATACCAGTAGGGCTTCGTCCCTTACGTGCTCCGCGTGCCAACCCCCATATTTATTATATTTTTATTCATATGTCTAAATAGCTAATACATAAATTTACTCTTCATTACATACATACGTTCACGCGTTGATAACCAGAATGGACAAATGAAAATTTGCTTATAAATTCGAACTAATACATTAAACATACAAAATTAGTTTACAGATTTCGCAAATCATTTTGATTAATTCCATACTAATGATAGACTCTAATCAGTATTTAAGGTTAAGATAGATTCATACGAACATGTACATAATATTTACAGAATAATTATTGCAACTTAATTAATTAAGCGCTTATTTTTGGTCATGTCTGAAAATCTTAAAATCAATTATGAATATGTGTTTGTAAGACGATAACAATTTCAAATTCTTACTTAATATTAGCGAAGAAAAAATATTTCTTAATTTATTTCTTGTGCAAATTTTGACATCTTATTACGTTCCTCTTTCCTGTGTCATAACTACTTGAAATTAATTCCCCTTAAAATAATACTAAGAGTATTTCCAGTGTCTAATAGAAAATTGATACAACAGAGTTCAACATCATCTTCGTATATCAACATTGGATCATGTGAGAATTACTTTTCATATTGGCTTAAGATTTAAATTTAAATGTCACAACATGTCATTCTACGTTCAAGCTTTGCTCTGCGGTCCCTCATTTACTTATATTTTCCGAAAGTCATATATTTTTTTACATCAGCTACCTATTTCCTTGCACTATTTTTATGGCTCTCTTCTGAATATCTATACATTATCTTTTTATTCAATATTTTTTATCGCTTTTTTTTTATCCTGTTTCTTTCGGTACAAATTTTTTTTTTTTTGTTTTATTGCAAAGCCAACATTTTATCATTTAACACCCTCTTTCTCTCGCCCATTCTACAGTCTTACATCTCAGACTACACCATTTTCCTTTAAAATCCCGTGCTAAGTTTTCCTTTTCCTAATATTTATCTCTCTCTGGTTTGTATTTTATTTCTTTACAATATTTGTCAATTGCTATCCTGTTTTTTTCTGTTTTCTGATTGATAAAAGTCTTCCTACCCTTTGTTAAATTCTGTTTAATTTTCTTAAGCTCATTTTTCTCGGTTGCCCTTTTTATATGTCATATTTCTTCCCTATCTCATAAGTTTTTATATCCCACTTAACTACTTTGTCCCATTTTGTAGGATTTTCCATTCAACCATATTCTGTCTAATTTAATCCAGAAAATTTCTCTATTAATTGAAATCAATGCTGTTTTGACGTCTCCAAAGACAGCATATAATTTATTTTCTTTTTGCTTTAGTTTATTTTCAATTAAACTATTTATTACAACAATATGGTCTCTTTTTCTTCTTTTTGCTCTAAAGCCAGCTATTCTTTTACTCTTCCAGCAATTATAATTACTCATATCTTGTATCCTTTATTTAATAACTCAACTCTCGTGTAGTTTTGTAACGTCCTCTTACTTCTCCCTGCCGAGTTATTCAGATAGTTTCTTACTATTTTACACCTTTTAATAAGTTGTGTTTCTGTCCATAACACATCAGGCATGTTTGTTAATTCGATCATTTAAATCATGGAAAGATTTTTGAAATATTTCTTACAACGTGATAGACAATTTTTTTTTTTCAATTTTGGTTTTTTTATGTGTTTATATACAACAAAGTCCATAATAGGTGCACTATTCTTATAGTGCACCTATTATCTAGGCCATGCATTCAGTGCTATAAGTCGTTACCTAACCTTAATTTTCTCGTCTGTTAAGATTTGTTTAGATTTGTTTTTGGTGCGACAAATCAATGTGCGTAATTATAAAATACAACAAAACTCATCAATTTGCATTTAATACATGCATATATATTTATATACAGACAGTCCAACCATGCAAATATTGGGCCCGAGAAGGCTTGATAATAGGGGCTCGATAATAGATCTATAGCCTCTTTCAAGGCTCGATAATAGAGCCAAAGAATAGTTTTTTTATTTTATTGATAATAAATTGAATCATTAATTTGATGACGCAGAAAAATTTACAATCGTAGTAAATCACTTTTACAACTTATATTTACTAAAACAGCAATAAAATTATTTAGTTTACATTTAATATTACATCGGAGTCCTAAAAAATCTTCTAAGACCCTCGATAATTGGGCCATGTACCCCTTCTTGGTCGATGATCGCAGAAAACGAGCTTTTTTTTAAGCTTTGTGAATTTTTTACTCTAAAAAAAAGGAGTTTTCGAAAAAATTTTATGAAACCTTTACAGTTAAAAAAGAACCAAAGAATCAAAAGAAATTTTTTAGGCTAAAAAATTAATTTTTTTAATTTTTCGGAAAAATTTGTTGATGACAATTGATCAAAAACTTATTGAGAAAAACACCCTTGCTTTTCATGTTCAGGGGATCAAGCAACGTCTATAAAAATAAGGTGTTTGCACTGATCTCGATGTTGTAAATAAACAAAATGCCGTTGCTATGGATCGTATTTCCGTCGATTTACAACTTTTAGATTTGCACTAAAGTTTATTCAATTGCGCTTAATTTTCAACAAATTAAAAAAAAAAATTTTGTGATACGACCAATAGTAGCGAAGATACGTCCTTTTTTTTCCATTGCTTACAGCGGTCGCTATATTTAATATTTTGACTTTGCACTTGGCCTTCTGTTTCTTCATAACTTACTGTACAACAAAAATTTTCTTCCGATAAGTTTACGTTCCTCCTGTTGCTATAAACTGTCCCAGTAACTGCAAAGATAAACAGTACAAAAAAACGCGCCCGCATCGGCAACTGAGCGCGCGAGCTACTAGCTTGAATACGACTCTCTGGCTCTCGGTCAGGCCTCGTCCGTCGCCGCGTAAAAATTAGTTGCATAATTTATCAAAGCCTGACAAAATTGCATTCGACCATGGGGTTTTCTCTATTTTCATGTATTTTTGTCTCGGCTAGACGCTGATGCTATTCATTTTTCACTATAATGGCCCTAAAGCGCACAAATCTGCACATTTCTCGGTATGTCTCAGTTTAACAACTGTTAAGAGCCTCTGATAGATTGGTTATTGCTATTTTATTTTATTAGATACTTATCATGTACCTGCCTACCACCCAATGCATCAATACATCGACGTACAAGTTGACCACGACCTATCCGATTTTCAGATGCTCTGGTACCGCGACTAATGTATATCCTGGTGTGCTAGCATTTTAACTCAACATTATTTTTGTAAATCGGCTTCCATTTTTTTTTACTTCTTCTTTTTTTTCCATCACCAAGTCTTCGCAGTATATAAGCAACCTTATTTTACCACTAAAACTATAACAAAATAATTTTGATTCAAACTGTTTACTTTCTCTCTTTTTTAAGCTCCAAACTGCGGTGACAGCCCTTTGTGTCCTACCAGCTGTTTTTTCTTCATGCAACAAGAATACATTTTTTCTTTAGAACCACACTTCTAGGTCCTAATATTCGTTTAAAACTCATATTATGTCCCCTTTATATTGAAACAGATATTTTCCTATCCATTCTCTATTCATTAAAATTAAGGTTTTTTTATGCTTCCAACTTAGTTTTTCTACAGTATTGATCTATAAACATCTACTTTGCGTGTTAAGGACGTTTATGTCACTCAGTAATACTCAACCAATTTAGTATAGCAGATAGTCATTGATGTTTCAAATAATGGTTTTTAATTATCGTTAGTTGACACTTAAATAACCTCGAAAACCTAAACATCAGAAAACGTACAACAAAAATAAAAAATTTTAGCACAGTGCAAAAAGTTAAGTAAAACTTTATAACTCTATGGATATACCAAAAGCATGACAAACTTTTTTTATATTGAGATATCTTTAAAATGGCACGGGCCATATTTCTAATCTTTTAGTAGATAAATCATAGTAACATTTCACTTATTGTACTCGTTTCTTATAATGATTGTAAATACCGTTTTTTTATCGATTAAAAACTTACTCATTGGGAACTCAGGGGTTAAATTCACGTGTTAAAAGAGTCAACTTTGAAGCCTTATACCTTCAAAACGGTACGGCTAAGATCACTGAAATTTAAATATAACATTCATTGATACCTAAAAAATTTATCTTTAAAATTTGAAGACAACAGTAAATAAAGTGATTTTGGCATAAACGTCCTTAACAATGCTCCACGCGTGACACAGTGTCATAACCAAATTGAAACCATTGCATTTTTATTTTTCCCACCGTAACATCTCTTGTATTATTCTTGATTCATTAATCGTCTATATTCTCTTTATTATCTGATTTTTTGTGCATACATAAATTATTTTTAATATTTTTAAATTTCCATACCGAACCTTATTCTGTCTAATTTTAACCAGAAAATATCTCCATTGATTGTATCAAATACTGTTTTGACGTCCATAAGAACAGCATTCAAATTATTTCCTTTTTGTTTTAGTTTATTTTCAATTAAACTATTTATCACAAAAATGTGGTCCCTTTTTCTTCTTTTTGCTTTAGAGCCAGCTATTCTTTTACTCTTCCAGCAATTATAATTACTAATATCTCGTATCCTTCATTTAATAACGCAACTCCAATGTAGTTTTTAACGTCCTCTCACTCCACCCTGCCTGGTGATTTGCATGGATTTTTGCTATTTTTCACCCTTCAATAATCTGTGTTCCTATCCATAGCACATTGAGCATGATTGTTCATCCAATCATTTGAATCATGGGAAGATTTTTAAAACATTCCCCAGCAATTCCTTTGTCTTCTCTAGCTTTTATGTTTTTTTTTCCTTCCAAGATTTTCTAAAATTCAATAATCTATGTATCCTTGTCGAAATCTTCCCAGAATTTGCTGTTGATTTCTGTACTCCTTTTTTCGTTTTCCATTTGACATGCCTCATTTTTGTCTCTCCACAAACTTTTTAAATAATTTTTTTATGTCTGTTTCCTTATTACCATCCCTTACTTACTGTTTCAATTTTTTGATAGCTTTCAAAAATCCTTTCGAATTTTATCTTTCCGACGCTTGACTTAGTTTTTCATCGGCTTTTTCAATTATTTGAAATTAAGAGTCTGTAGGAGTCAGTACTCGGGGCACAGAGAGCTAATAATATACTAAATAAATTATTGATGAAACAACAACATAACGTAAATCCCAAGCTTTTTATAACCCAGGGGACAGCATGTAAATAATGTAATCAATGAATTAATTATTAATTGAATAACAGCATAACCAAAATCCCGAGCTTTTGAACCCAGTGACCCGGAGGACAGCGAGTAGATTATATAATATTTAAATAAATTAATAATCAACTACAAACGTAACCTAAATCCCGAGTTTTTTACCCCAGCAACCCGGAGAACAGCTAGCTAATAATATAATAAATGGATAAATTATCGATTAAATAACAGCATAACCTAAATCCTAGGCTTTGTAACCCGGGAACTCGGAAGTCAGCGAGTTAATAATATAATAAATAAATAAATTATTGAATGAATAACAGTATAACCTAAATCCTAAGCTTTTTAACCCAGTAACCCGGGGACAGAGGGTTAATAATATATTGAAGAAATTATTGAATTAATAACAACATAACGTAAATCCCAAGCTTGTTAACACAGTAACCCGGGTGACAGCGAGTAGATAATACAATATTTAAATGAATTATTAATCAACTACAAACGTAACCTTCATTCCGAGCTTTTTAACCCAGTAACCCTGGAGACAGTGAGGTAATAATATGATAAATGGATAAATTATTGATTGAATAACAGTATAACCTAAATCCCAAACTTTTTAACCCACTCAGTCGAAAATTATCAGCTACTTCATTAGCTACAAATTACAGCTGTAAATACAGCTATAATTATGTGTTTTATGGCTATAAATACGTGTCAAAAATAGCTATAAAAAACAGGTGTTAATAGCTATATTTTTATATAAAATAATAGCTATTATATGTATAAAAATAGCTAGTGAGACCTGTTTATCATAGCTATTTCTGACACGTATTTATAGCTATAAAACACATGATTTTAGCTGTAATTACAGCTGTAATTTATAGCTAATTATGTAGCTGATAATTTTAGACCGAGTACCCCGGGGGACAGCGAGTAGATAATATGATGTAATAAATAAATTATTAATTAAAAAACAGCACAACCTTAATCCCAAGCTTTTTAACCTCGTAACCCAGGGGACAGCGAGCTAATAATTTAATATTTTAACAAATGAATAATTAACTACAAACGTAACCTAAATCCCAAACTTTTTAACCCAGTAACCCGGGGGACAGCAAGTTAAAAATATAATAATAAATACATTATTGATTGTATAACAGCTTAACCTAAATCTTAAGCCTTTGAACCAGGTAATCTGGGGGACAGCACGTAAATAATGTAATAAATGAACAAATTATTGATTGAATAACAGCATGAGCTATATTCGAAGCTCCTCAACCCAGTAACCCGAGGAACAGCGAGTTTAATAATATGTTTCAATAAATTATTGATTAAATATCTCGATACCCTGAATCCCAAACTTTTTAACCTAGTAATCTAGGGAATACCAAGTTGATGGTATTTTACTTGAACAAAATATGAAAATAGCAGTGTCACCTACTTCCATAGCTGTTTTAATTAAATGCACGTGGTAATAACTCACTGTCCCCCCGATCACTAGGTTAAAAGGCTAAGGATATACTATATCTTGTTATTTTTATAATAATAAGTGTAATTAGTACATTACTAACCCGCTGTTCTTCGAGTTACTGGTTGAAAAGCTTGGGATTTAGGTTATGCTGTTACTTATTTAATAATTTATTTATTCATCATATTTTTTACTCGCTGTCCCCTGAGTTACTGGGTTTAAAAGCTCGGGATGTAGGTTACGTTTGTAGTCCATCATTATTTTATTTAAATATTACAATATCTACTGGCTGTCCCCTGGGTTACTGGATTAAGAAACATGGGTTTTAAGTTATGCTGTTATCTAATCAATAATTAACTTATTTACTATGTTATTAACTGGCTGTCCCCTGGATTACTAGGTTTAAAATCTTGGGATTTAGATTATGTTGATTTTTAATCAATAATTTATTTATTATATTATTAACTCGCTGTCCCCTGTTACTGGGTTAATAAGCTTGGGAATTAGGTTATGCTGTTATTCAATCAATAATTATTTCATTTATTACATCTTTCACTCGATGTTCCCTGGGTTACTGGGTTGGAAAGCTTGGGATTTACGTTAGATTTGACAATTTGTTACACAAAAGAAAAAATTCAAAATCTGGGTTGACTGCGCTAAAAATCTTTGCAAAGACAAATAATTAATAATACTTTAATTGTTGATCGCCGATTTTACAGTTAAGCACGCCTCGCCCTAATTATAAGATGACACCCACAGTTTGATGCGATTCTATTAAGAAAAAGAAGAGAAAAGTTTGCAACGGGAACAGGGTCTCGATGACCATAACTTTTCCCCTCCACGTCCTCATCCATTAAAATATAGTTCATAAAACGGAGAATTAAATAAAACTATTATTTTTTGGGGAGGGGGGTGAGAGGGGAAACTCATTTACGAGCACCAGAGACAAGTGGTAGTGTCGGACTCAGCAGAGATGTATCGAACTATTTTATTGCATAGTCAAAGTCACATTATACAATACCGACTAAAACCCCTCTCAGCCGCATAGATAGTACTTAGCGAAGAATAGCGAAGGCTTCAAATACATGAACGTAAAAAAAAGCCAAAACGATTCTTTGTCAAAATTAACTGCGGCATCGCTGAGCAAACTTGTCACTCTGTTAGTCAGACAGTTAATTAATCTCATAAGCATTGGGCTTACGGTCTCTTACAGATGAGTAACTACTCTGACCTCTCATTACAAATTTTCTGCCTACTCTTCGAGCGCTATTAGTTAATCTTTAATAGCTTCTTTTATTTCCAATCCTTAACAATATTTTTCTTCGGCAGCGACATTTTCATCTTATTCTTCATATTCATTATAGTCTTCTTTATCTACTTTTTCTTCTTCTTCTTTTTCTTCGTCGTCATCTTCAATTACGACTTCATCTTCTTCTTCATCTTTTATTACGTCTTCATCTTCTTCATCTTCTTCGTCTTCATCTTCTTCTTTCTCTTCATCTCTTTCATCTTCTACTGGAAACGGTATAGGCTGGCCAGTTAGAATGATTTTAAAAAAATCGTTTTTAATTTTCGCAGTGTCTGATGAATAGCTTACTCTGGCAGGATCTCCGCCGGTAAATAATGTTAGTGCTGAAGCTCCAGAATAAACACCACAACTGTTGCCATCTGGCTGTTTCTTCATCCTTTCAAATATGATATTTTTTTTTTTTTGAATCCAGGGAAAACGAGCTTTTAGATATGTAATTTCTCGTGGGTTCACTGTGAATTTCGTTACTTCAGGCAAGCTGTCATATACACGAATAATTTTTCCATCCGAATAAAATGTCCTCCAATGTTGTGTAACTGTTCCGCCAAGAATTTAAATAGCTTTCCCATAAACAAGCTGAATAATACTTTTATCATTTGGGTACATATATAATACGCTTTGTATATGTATGGACTCGTTAACAGGTTTTAAAATACGAATAAAAGCATTTAGTGAATCGTCATAGAGCCAACTGTTGATTGGTATTACATTTAGCCTTATTAATTGTACAGGTATTTTTCTGTTGTCAAAAAATTCTTTTAAATTGTTTAACTCAGCTACACTGTACTTCTCTTTTTAAAACGATGCAAGGTATGTCACATCGTTGTCTTCCATTTTTTTAACAGTTTCCTTTTTGTTTTTACTTATACGCATGACTATCGCTTCTTTTGTATAATTTGGGTTTCTTATCGGCATATGTCTACTATTTATATTTTCAAGAATTTCTGGTAGAAGACAATCCATATAAAATCGTATTAATTGACGTTCCATTTTTTCTTTCCAGAAGTCATGGTCGATATTTACAGTGATAATTTTATTATCCTATGGCGTATGCAGCACAAACATACAATGACGCATTTTGGTGATGTGCAATTGTTCTTAAATCTGATAGTAATAAGCATGAGACTGGTTCAGTTTATTTAAGTTTTTTGAATCGAAGATTGCTTTAACATTTTTTCATTTTATTATGGCCTTATCACAAGTCATTGTAACATCAACATAAGGACACTTTATTTCTACCAGGTGATCATCTCCAAGAAGTCCATCTGGAGAACATGCTAGCATGGATAATTTCTCATCTATATGTTAGCCACTATCTCTAAAATCTTTGTACAGTTTTTTCAATTTTTCTTTAGCAACTTCTTCCTGTTTAATGCCATACTGCAAACTAGGAATTCTTTCACTAATAGGTGGATACAAAATTTGCTTTACTTTAGACGCACAGATCGTATTATGATTCCAGATGCAAGCTAATTTAAAATTTGATGCTGTCAAAAGGTTTTTTCGCATCGCAACCCATAAAGGACTCTGTCTTTGTTGAATTATGTCATGTTCAATTTGTATGCGGTTATTTTGATTTTCTTTTAATCTTTTGATGAACTGTCTTTTTAATTCATCTAGTATATTTTGAGGGTTATAAAGATCAACATGTTGGTTTCCATAGAATTTTAGAGCATTGTTTCCTTTCTTGTGCATCTTTTTTCTTTTCTTCTCTAAACGTCTTTTCCGCGTATTCTCTACTTTTCTTAGCCTTTCATTCGTCACTTTGCAGAGAATCTGTGGTACAGTTTTTTCCATTTTTTTATACAAATGCATTAAAGATTCTCCTTCATTGTGATGTGTCATTGCAATTGCTATTCTTATATTGTACTGATTTGTCAAACTGTAATTAACTCTTTTACCGTTGAGAGTGTGAGATTCTAAAGAATTTGCTGCTTCAGCTTTATTATTTGTAGCTCGGTGTAAAAGGCTGTCGCTGAACTGACTCAAGTATTTTATTGCTTCTTCGGCTTTCTGATGCAGACCGATTTTCATTAAATCATATACATAATTTTTAGAACGTAGGCTGGTTTTTCGGCTGCGTAATTCGAGATACTGCTCTAAGTTTTTTACATAAGATTCGAAGTAAATGATTACTGCATGAAATCCTTTTTGGAACAATATTGTAGTCACGATAGATGTTATTATCAACTATATCTTTGTACACATTACTATCACCGTCTGGTACTATTATAAAATATATCAATCCATGCATTTCTAGGCTTCGCTTGAATCCTTCTAAAATAATGTTACTTTCCATTGCTCTTGATGGTTTGCTAACATCCCAATTTTCGAAACAGGTATGAGTCGGGCATTTGCTTTTACCTTCTGTCCGTGCACAAGTTATGCAATATTTATTTCGCACTCCGTAAAACACAATTTTTCCTGTAATGTTATCAATTATGATGGCTGCTCCTGATAAAGAATCGTAGTTTGTTCCGTATGATTTTTACCCCAATTTCCATCCGTACAGACGGTAATAAAAGGTATTCCTTCAGGAGTAAGATCGCCTCTAGCGATTGCTGCTGCTTTTGCTTCTTCGCCAGCTTTTTTGGTGCTTTCAACGGCAACATCCAATATTTCTTCGTACAATTGATCCTGAAGTAATTTGAAAGTTTTTGGTGCCATTAAATCAATGTTCATGCCTGCACACTGCTCTTTTAGTTGTTGATAACCTATTCCAACGTGAAATGCAGTACTCACAGCCGCTTGATTAATATCCATGTACGTCTCCTCTATAGGCTCCGATAAGATTGCAGCTTTATGTTCACATAAATTACTTTTTAAATATAATTTTGTAAGTAAACCAGTTTTAATCGTTCTATCTTTTAACCAAATCCAATCCCAAAAAGGACAGTTCCTTATTTCTGTAAGATGTTCGCAGTAAGTTCTTTTCAACTCCTTTATAACATAATCAAAATCTACAATCAATCTAAAGTTATTTTCTAAACTGTTTTCACGAACATTTTCATTTTCTACATCTTTTAAAAATATTTCATCATTTTCATCAATTTTACATGCCTCTTTATCCAAAGTATTTGCATTAATATTCATTCACGATTTTATGTCATTGTTCTCTATTTCTGGAAATCGATCATCTTTCATTGAATTTTCAGTTATCTGTTCGTCGACGTAAGACACCAAACCGTTGCTTTCGAGATTCGTTGTATACTCCAGATTCGCGGTGCAAGCTTTATTTCGTGTAATACTATCACTATGATTCACGCCTTCCGGAATTTCAAATGTAATCCAATTTTCAGTAACATGAATTTCATGAATTATGCTTGTACACGTATCCATAACAACATTACTTTTCAACATCGAACGGGATTCAGGACGGTATTCGTTTTTAAATATACTGTCAACGACTACCATTTCGTTACTTGCAGCTATGTTAGGATGGCTGTCATTGACGACGAAATCTCACAAAGATGTTGTTCCAATAATTTTTCTGTAAATTACAATTACTTAGAGATATATCAAAAAATTATACAAAATGATTCGGCAAATGTTAAAGTAACGTAGAAATTTGTAATAAATACAAAAATAACAACAAAACATTTGATGTTTCCTAAAATGTATATTGAAACAAGTTATAATTGTGGGCCTGATTTGATAAGTAATCTTAGAGCTCTCAGCACTGACTAGTTGATGGTAACTTTGTAATAAGCAACTAAAGATCGGTGTTATAGGTCAGGGGCGGCAATCCTAATTTTTTTTTGGGTACAAAGCCACTTTAAAAATACCCTCCTCTACCCTTAAAACAACGTAAAAATTTGTATCAATACGGAAAATAATTAACTATTTATATGGACATGATTTTAGATTTATCTAAACCAATAAAAAACTGTTTTATTTTATGAAAAAAAAATCTATTAAATTTAAAACAATGTTTTTAATTCGTTATTATTATTGGAAATAGACCCATTAAACAATACGCCAATATGAAGGTCGTCTGAAAATTTTTGAAATACATGTTAGTAATGTAGTCTTCCTTGCAACTTAATCGATCCTGAATTCAAACACTTGAAAGCAGAAAACCTACCGTCATTTGTGCACGATGATGCTAGCAAAGTCATTTAGATTGTTCTGCCGTCATGTATGTGGGAGTTAGGGGGGATCACTATTCTCCAATGCTTAAGTATAGAAAATTTTTTTCGGTGCCAACAGTTAAATATGAAAAATTTGACTGGAAAATATACTTCCTTTTTGCTCAAGTTAAACTTACGAAGATTATATTGAAAACAAACAATGACAACAATAATCTATAATTTGTCAAGAAATTCAAGTATGTGGTAAACACTGTAATGCTGCCGTCAAATTCCGCGTAGTAACAGTTGGCACTAGTGAATCAGCTGACTGTTTGATCTTTCAAATAGTACGCGCACTTGAACGCCGCCGAGGACACCCCCTTCGCTATGTGCAGCAATCTGAAACACGCCACCTGCAGAAGAAAGAACGGCGGTACTGGATAACACGAGTATATAGCCCCTTAGGGGCTGCGACCTTTGATGATTATTTTTTGCAATTTTAATGCATCATTGACATCTAAAATAACGGTTTTCGGTGTTGAGGATTTGTTTTTAACATAAGAACAATTTTTTTCACCCTGTGAAAAAAACTAAATTCAAGGTGTTAAAAATTTTTTGTTGTGTTCAAAACAAACTATCGAAACCGCAAACCCTTATTTTAGGTTTCGAAGATGCATTAAAACTGTAAAAAAAATTATTACAGTTCGTACCCCATAAGAGACTACATACTCGTGTTATCCAGCACCGCTGTTTGTTCTCCTGCAGGTGGCGCTGTTCCAGACTACTGCACACATCGACTAAAACGGTGTTATTTCCGAAGCTGGCCCAATCCGCCAGGTGCCTGAGGTTGGAGAAAATAGCCAAATCATTCGAAGCGCCCTTGGTGAGCAAGCTTGGCAACTCGCCCCCCCCCCTTCCCCCTTGTAACTGCATTGATTTGTATGTAAAATAAGGACGTTATATTTTGGAATTAAAATTTTTCGATCTCAAAAGTTTGTCGTGAGCGGTAACTTAGACTAGTATTTACCACGAACAAGTAATTTTGTTCATGTACGCAAGTTGTATATTATGCACGAATAATTAAAAATCACAGCTGATGTTGACATGGCTAAAGTATTACTATATACATCTGCTGTCGGTAGTCTCGGTTACTGTTCTAACCTCTGGAAGCGCACACTGCGCACTTTGAACGTGATTAGTCTACGATTCAAAGGATAATCATAACTTTTCAAACAGCCATTTGGCTTCAATGTTTATTCATTGACGTTATATTAAGCAATTCAGCTGTGAATACCTTTGTATTCGACATTATTTTTGATTTTTGGAGTAACCTTTATAAGATATTAACAAGGGGGCGGGGGGCGGTTGCAAAATTTCGCCATGACGTAAAGCGCTGCATGCCATGAACCTGGCGGAGAACCACTGAGCCAGCGACCGCTCCTGCGATCGTACCGGTTGGATGGGCATTGGTGGCGAACCCTATTTAGGTAGTGTAACGGATGGGTTCAATATAACCAGGGGAATGAAGAGACACGGGTCAGGTGCTAGATTCAGAAGATACTTTATTGGGGTTTGCAACTCTTACTCGCGATTACAAATCCGGACACAACTCTACTCGTTACCGATCGACCTACGCGCACTGACTGAACCGACTCTCCGACTGTACTCCACGTAGAAGCCCGAAAAGACCCCGCTCTCTCGCTTACAGCTATTCATATAGCCTTCCGTGGAATTTGGGGGTTGTCAATGACCCGTCGTTTCCCACGATAGCGCTTACTAAACCACGCTGTCTGGGTACCGACGGCTTCTGCGTCCGGGCCCCTGGCGCATTCCGCTAAGCTTGCGCAAGCAAGTAAACGTCCATGACAGTAGAAAAAGTAAATTGTATGGCTTGCCAGTCAGGAATGTGCTAATTAATTTTGCCACCAACATATCAGTGAACATAAGTCTGTATGGTTTAATTCCGAAGTATGTAAATAAATGCACCTCATGAGGGTCCATAAAATAATTTTTACTTTTATAAATACGTACAAAATGAGACAGATGCGTCAGACAACGATTACTACTATTATACATTGCGTACATTTGTACGACAGTTATGGTTGTATAAGTGGATCCAGATCAGTAATATCACTTTCTTGTACAACAATATCTTTGAGAACCGTGGCTACCATTAAGTCAAATACCACTGGTCAAAGTTTCTTTTTATGTAATTGTAGATCATTGTGTCATAGATGTTTATGCTAAAACCAAAAAAATTTATGTCATTCTAAGTGACATGATAGTTTATCGTGTAATAATAAATAAATTGACAACTTCAATAAGGATTTGATGAATTGCAGATGTAAACTTAATTAAGATTTTAATTGTATTTTATGATAAATGATGGGATGAAAAAAATTATTTTTTTTTTCATCGTATACAAATTTATATTTTGCCTACCTCCGTGAGGCGTTTCGAATTTTGCCTAGGCCTATTGGATTTTACCTAAACTTTCTCAGGGAAAACTAGACATGCCTGGAATTGTTTAAGAATTTCAGGTGTTGCTGAAAATTTTATGGATTTCAGAAAATTTGTGGGGATTTCGGGTTCTGTCTGGATTTTGGGTTTTGCCGGTAATATACATATATATTTATTCTGTCAATGCCGTATTGCTTTTCCAAATAGTGTATGCATTAGTGACTTCCACAGCGAAGTAATTACTTTCGATTGTGAGATTATTGCATGGTAAAAATTTTCAATCATGTGTTATTTTTAGAAAAAATCCTTATGTACTATGTATCCCGTGTCTTTGCAAAATATGTTTTAAGAAGGCGGTTGAGTGTCAAAGATCGCGTAACTGGAGGACTCTCGATCATAAGATTCAGACGAAATAGTAATTGAAGACATAGCAAAAAGTACAGCAAAAATTTAGCTGTAAGCATGTGTATTTTAGCCGTTCCGTTTAGCTACATGTTTCATAAATTATGTCTTAAAAAAACATATTTGGGATCCTTACACGTTGATATAAACAAAATTAGTGGTCTTAATGGTTATTATCATGCGAATGATAATACTTACACTAAGGGACTAAGCTGATTTATCATGATTTACAGCAGTAACAAGATTTTATTTCATCAACTTTCATATTAGCAAGTTTATTGTAAATAAGCTTCGTCTTCTACTTTAATTATTATCATCCATATGATATCATCTTCCATGACTTGCACATCAACGTGTAAGGATACACATGCATACGGCTTCATTTTTGGCTGTATTTTTAGCTATATTTTCAACTATTTTATTTGAACATTTTAACCGGGCTGACTTGACTCAACGCTAACCTGCAAGTATACTTAATTTAAAACAAGGATGTACAAAAGGGACAGATTTACTTTTGGTCCCTTTGATTAACGGAAAATAAATTTTCATTATCTTGGATCATGCGATTTAGAAACCTATAAAAGACATATATTCCAGGTGTTTTATAAATTATTCTGATTTTTTATGTTTTTCGACGATATATGACAATATTACGCGTGAGTATATGTTGTCGCAATAGAATCAAAAGTTATCATGAAAATGTCACAAAAGTTTACCTTTTTTTCCACACATGTTTCTTTGAGCGACGTTTCTCGTGATACACTTTTTTCTGATATTCCTTCGTACGGTTGCTTCCAATTCTTGAAAAAAATCAACGCTAAAACGCATATAATTCACACGATATGAATACTTTATGAATAGTTACAAAGAAATGTAACCTAAGTAGTTAAGATCAAAGTATATATCCGTTACTCTTAGTTTAACTATGTATTTAACAGATATTCTTTGTGTTTACATATATGGCTATGAAAAATGCGGTACCTAATCCGACAGCTTTTCGGTTTTGTATGAGCAAAATGCCCGTTTTCATAGAACGCTGGAAGCAACCTTCAAACACTAAGAAACAAAATTGACAAGGTTCATTTCCATAGAAAAGGATAATCTGTACCTGTATGTATGCGTGTACATATGCATTCATATATGTATCATAAAATTTGTAGCGATTAATATTTATCATGAAAAAATACATTTGGTCCATAATGTAGATTGTTTATAAATATTCGATATGTATTCTTTATTTTTTTATACAAAAAAAAACGACGAAAACATAGTAAATGAAAGTACAGAAGTAGGGACTAATGACGTCACGAAGACATGAAATTTTTAATTTTTGTGACGTCATCAAACCTCTACTCCTAGACATCGTTGTGCTGAAACTTCAACGTGAAAAGTACGCGTCAAAAAATTGCATATAATGTACATTACGGAGGTAACCGATTTTTTTTATGAGGAACGGCAATAGTTTTAGTGTATTTTCTACATATCCCGCTGAAAGTGCTTCATATCTGCCCTGCTCCAAAACAGATAATCAGCTTTTTCGACAAGAGTATGCAGAAAAATAGTATACGCACCACGTTAATTCTTAATCCAAATGTTGCATATCAAGAGTAAATAATTTGTTTTTTCAACAGTACATATTTAATTCTCTCGTAATTGTAAAAATGACCTAATTCAAAGTCCTGCAATGTTTTTGTTTTATTTCGAATCAAATTGTTCAAAGCATGGCTTCATTGTTTTCACGAAATCGTATGAAAATAAACATTTTTGTGGAAACAATGGAGATATTACGATTATGTGGAGCAATACCATTGTACTGGCAGATTCTCATGTTGGATTATTGGTGATTGGTCGATCAGATCAAGGCGCCACAAAAACTGTAATCGAGCCAAACAGTATCAAACTTTTTATACGTTGGTTATTGTTAAAATTTACTTCGGTAACTCTGCGCGAAATCTGGTAGGAAGAAAGCAATGCTATAAAAAATTATATTTAAACGAAAAAAAAAGTTTGAGGACTTTTGCTAAGATCTTTTTTATCGTTGACAATATTCAAACATGCAACATTTAAATTTAAAAACAAAAAATTTGTAAGCACTTCATCTACCCGTTTCTTGTGCGGAATTACTTTTTTTGGTATTAAATGTAAATCTACTTAACAATTCATTACAAATTCAGCACCAAGTATGTGAAGGTGAGAAGTTCCTCTTAATTACAAGTACTCAACTTGTTTGAAGTACGACGGTCAATTTGTAAAATGTTCTCTGAATAATCGTAATATATCTTTGAAAAAATATTATTGTACGTCCTAGGCGTGTAAATAATTTATCCAGCGTTTTCATCTCAAATATTTTCTGTTCAAATCTTTTTTCAAGAGTGTAAAGGTTTAGTCCTAGTCAGCCTTTCACATAAAATAGATACGATTATATCATTAAAAACATTAGTACAGTACGCATTTAATATTTAATAATTTGAATTTTCTTTGAAATAGAGAGCCAATACTTAAATTTTAAAGTGTTATGCAATAGATGATCAAATAAATATCACATGAAATAAAATTGACTATAAATGAAGACAATACTGCAATAGTTATATCAAAAATGTAATTTTATTGAATTAAAAAGTTTAAGTTACAAATCGTGACAAATGTAATTCTACTCATACCATCTTTTATACTGATTGTAATAAGTATTAGTACGAGGGCTATTGTAATTGTTGTAACCTTTATGATGTCCATGGTTATGAGGTGCATACTTATCGTACTGCCGAAGCATAAACTTGTCTTCATTCAAAGCAGATAGCTGTCGTTTTACAGTATTAAGTTCTGATTCCAATTGTCTGCGCTTTTCTTTCTCTCTTTCCGTGTCTTTCTCATGCATTCTTTCTCTTTTCTTTTCTCTTTCTTTCTGTCTTTCGACTTCGTGTACTTTCGATCTGTATTTTATATTTTTTTCGTCATTCTTATACTGAAACAATCATAATTATTGTTTTTGTAAAAGTAATGCAGCTATGTACATTAATAAAAAAGTCGATAAATCAAAATTATAGTTACAATACGTACATTTTGAATTGTTTTTTGCAGTTTGACAATTTCACGTTCGGCCACATCAAGTTTGGATCTAAGATTTTTGTTATTTCTTTGATAAAATGAAATCCTCTGGAACGTATAATATTAATAATTAGATAATCTATTATGAATCTACTATATTACATACAAAAGTTACATATATCTTCAGATTTTTTCAAATCAAGCAATGATGTATCCGTTTGAGTCGATGTATGTATAAGAGAATCCAATGCTGATGTTTGAACATTCTTATCTGCCTTTTTAACCTATGAGGAAATAAGTTTTAGCAGATTTATCATAAGTTATGGAAAACCAAACAATTTCGTTTACTATATCTGAAACCGTGTTTTTGTAAGACGAACCTCATCTTTGCATTTTAAATATATTGTTTGTCAATATGTATGGTTTTCAAAGTCACATCAGTCTCCATTATTTTAATGTAGTACTAAATGTACAAGATTGATGAAATGAACTATTTTTCATTTAAAAAAAAAAAAAAAAAAAAAAACCGAGTCACAGTGACAGTACAGAACATAAATCTAAAGAAACATTTATCAGTCAGAATTGTAAAACGAAAAAAAATACCTTAGGAGCCTTTTCGGCGTTGTTTTCTTCTTTGTTGTTGGCTTCTTTTGTGCCTTAGATCTAGTTCGACTAATGTTCAGAACACCAATACTCGATTAAAACAATGGGGCAAAATGTCAAAGTTAGTATGGTATGAGAATGTTCACATTTCACCATTGCTAGTTCTGTAAATTATACTACGAAAAAGAAGAGCTTGTAATTAAATTCGGGGGCAAATTGAGCTAGTACTTAATTAAAAGAACTAGAATTTATTTGTGATTCAAGGTTATATAAAGGTATCATACTTTATTGTGAAACAATGAGAAATCCAATATACCATACAACGAATACAAAAATCACGAATGTAATAAAAGGTATGCTAGATGAGCCGTGAAATTTTAGATGATTTTTATACTTTGTAACTAAATCTTTTCATTAGGTGACGCACCACCTTCGTCTGAGATATCATAAATCGGGAAATAAATGTATGGTAGAGGGAAAATGATGTTTAATGTACTCACTACAGTTTTACCTAATCCCCCAGCAAACTATACTTACCAAGTCTAAGATAAAGTTTCAAAAGCCATGATGGACGCGCACGTGTGTCGATGTGTTTTCTTTGATACAGAATCCGTAGGTTTCTGACGTTTTACGGAAAGCAGCGATCCGCGTGTTGCAAGCTGCGGTTACTTGCGAGAGCTTACTTAAATATAATATATACACTGTCCAGTGTGGCGCTGCGATAGAGCTGCAGTTATGTAGATTGGTCGCTGCGGTTTCAACAGGCACCCCCAATCGGACGGTTGCCGACGGAGAAAGGGTGGGAGAGAGAAAGAAAGAGAGGAGAGTAAGACATTGGTTTAGCTATTTATTTCTTGTTTTTTTTATAGCTTTGGGTACCTAATGGACTCCGTCATACCACCAACATGTTTTATTTGTTGTTATTATTATATTTCATTTGGCACCGTTTTCATGACTGTCTTCGTCGGCACGGTCTCACACCGAAAAGCCACGAGCTAACACAGTGATAATGGGGCAAGCGCTCTGCCACTGAGCCATTTACAGCTATTTATTTAATGCTATGGTCCAATAGACCGTATGGCATTAAAAAAAAATTTTAAAATACAAGTCAGATTTATTGAAAAAAAACAAAATAATATATTTATTGAGTCTCAAGTTTTTTTTTATTTTGAAGACGCAACGTATAGAGGAAGTGAGATAGAGAGAGAGAGAGAGAGAGAATGAATATGCACAAAGATAAAATTGTCATCAGATTTTGCGCTCGTTGAAATCAAACAAAAGGTATCTCTTATGCCATTTTTCATGTTATTTCGAATGGTGCAGCAGTTTCACGCTACGTTCTTCCGTTCTCAAGTTGTCGGATATTATCGACAAATTTAGCAAAAAAAAGTTCTTTGAAAAAAGTTCTACAATAACAGCTTTTTTACGATTTTTACCGTAATCAGAGGTTGCTGACGAAATTTATGAAAAATTCAGTGGGCACTTGTACAGGGAGACCTTTGTTTATTAGGCTACAGGAGTCATGCAAAAGTTCATTGCTGGTACCTATAGACGTATACACAATTGGGCTAAGCTCAGGCAACACACCAACCCAGCCATTCTAGGATGGGTTTTTTCTGAGTAAATTCCTCACCCGCAAGACACAGTTAGTGATGAGTCTCAGCCTGCATAGTTGCTCACTGGTCCACGAAATGTTTGTTCTAAAATAATTTGGTTCATCTAAAATAGTAATCTATACTCATAGATGAACAACCTAAAAGTGAGAGCGTAATAGTCCAGCGTTTGCTTAACGTCTGTTCTGGATAATCTGAATGCGATGTGACGCCAAAATTATATTGTAAATTAATTAAGCGGTAAGCAATCATGAGATTTTGTGGATCGGTCTGAAGCTCAGAAACATTAAATATGATATTCCACGGCACTACAGAGTCAAAGACCTGGATTTTTTTTGTAGATAAAAAGTTGGCTCTTATCACAGCGTTTGGATGAATTTTTGTGGATCGGTCTGAGGTTCAGAAACATTAAATATGATATTCCACGGCACTACAGAGTCAAAGACCTGGATTTTTTTTTGGATCAAAAGTCGGCTCTTATCACAGCGTTTGGATGAATTTTTGTGAATCGGTCTGAGACTCAGAAACAGTGAAAATGATATTCCACGGCGCTAAAGAGTCAAAGACAAAAATTTTTTTTGTGGATAAAAAGTCGGCTCTTATCACAGCGTTTTAATGAATTTTTGTGGATCGGTCTTAGGCTCAGAAACATTAAATATGATATACCACGGCACTACAGAGTCAAAGGCCTGGATTCTTTTTGTGGATAAAAAGTCGGCTCTAATCATAGCGTTTGGATGAATTTTTGTAGATTGGTCTGAGGCTCAGAAACATGAAATATGTTATTCCACAGCACTACAGAGTCAAAGACCTGGATTCTTGTTGCAGGGAAAAAGTTGCCTCTTAACACTGCGTTTGGATGAATTTTTGTGGAGGGATCTAAGGCTTAGAAACAGCGGTCAAGATTTTTTACTTGCAGCACAGTAATTAATGACTTAAGAAATAAATAACCACTGCCTAAATATTTTCATATCGCTTTCTAAAAATATGTTTTTCTGTTTACTTCGACAAAAAAAAAAATCCATCAATTAATGACATTTAAAAATTATTTGAAATGGTGAAACAGCTATTTTTATGATCTTAAAAATGTAATTATTTTAAAATGAAAGAATTTTTGTACCCAAATCGTACGAAGAACATTCTTGAGAATCATTGTATTTAAAAAACAATTGAAAGAATCATTTTACATTGTTTGTTACTTAAATTAATATTTGTAATACTATGAAAATCTAGCAAAAACATTATTCAATCGTTGTACATATTTTAAGTTGTGATGTGTAAAAAAAGTCATAGTACCTTAATAATACCAAAAATCAGGAAATAGTGGATCAAAATCATAAACAATTTAAAAAATATATATTTTTCGCTTAAGAAGATAGAGATATTTTTGACATCGGATTAGAATTGTTTCGATCAAGAAATATAAGAACCCGGATTTTATATATTTATAACATTGTTATAAAGACCGGTTTCAGGTAGGTAATGTTATTTTCATTTTCGTACATTTAATAATAAAATATGTTTGAACAGTCAGTTACGAAACTAGTTTAAAATTTGAAAATTGTATAATATAGAGTCTAATATCTTTCAAATAGTTGTGAATACATCCATTAATTTAGGATTTTCCTTAATTCTAAGCCAATCGCATAAGCTAGTGGTGGTGGAACAGCCAATCTGTTTGTATTTTTGTTCTGTTTCCGCAAAATCAAAAATTATCGGGAAACCCTTGAAATCTCGCGCACTCACGTACGCTAATAGTACGATTTTGATTGGGATGAAGCACAGGACCCTAAAAAAAATGATCATTTTATTATTTGAATATTGACATTGAAGAGAGCAACATGTCTGACTAATATACCTGTTTTCCCAAGGGATTCAAAATAGCTAAAACAGTATCAGCGTATCCATCCCAATCGATTCGACCATAGAGACCTGTCCGATTGTTGTGCCGATTCACTGTATGACACAAACACCATGGAATAAGGGTGAGCTCTTGAGAGTCATGGTTGCATTCTCCTCCCGTTACACACTTACAAACACCTCTTAGAGTTCCTGTGCAGGTTTTTCCCGTTTTCTCATCATGATATTTGTATTGTCTGTAAGTAAAAGTGAAAATTGAACAATTCTTTCAGAAAATGTTATGTAAATTTTATTGATAGATTGAATAGATACTTACAACTTGACAATAGAAGTCAGGAAGAATCATTTTCATATTCATCCTGTTCTGCCACATATATTTTATTTGAACTATATCTAAGGGTACAGTTGGATCAACTGACTCAATGAAAATGAAATCGTTTAAATGGATAACTTCGATGTTGAATTGAAGAGCAAGGTAATAACACAATCCTTTTAAATCCACTCCGATGGGCTCGCCTATCCATTCTATTGTACATGATGTAATCTTTAAAGATCTTACAATTATTTCATGAGTAGCCAAACATGGCTCTGCATCTAGTTTAGTAAAAAAATCGTCGTCCAGATCTTCTTCATTTGATTCCTACAAGAATCAATATTTTTTAAACAAAAGTTAAAGAAACAGTTTCAAGAATTTTTACCTGTACTTCCATCTTTTGACAACGACGCCTGATACAAGCTCGTTGAAAACGCCCCAGATCATCATACTTTAACAAGCTTTTACAACCAGAACATTGATCGCAATCAAGTTGCTGACAACGTGTAACAATTGTTTTAATTTTTTCCCACCAGCGATCTCCCCCAAACATGGTTCAAATATGTCGGCTGCTGGTTTTTATTTTTTTTTTCTCTCTAAAACGGATTTTTTTTTTTTTTTGTACTGATGCACCACAAAGATTGTTTGTACCAGTAGTTTCCACAGATTTTATTGAAAAAATTATCTTCGGAATATCTCGTCGTTGCCATTCATTTCTCAATCTTGTGCGAAACACACTATTATTAATATTTTCATTCAAAGCTCTTGCAATCTGAAATTGTTGAAAAAATCTGTTTTATAAAATTATTATAAAAGTTTTAAAAACAATACAACATCAACGGTGTATGTGCCACTGAGCCTTCTCGAACTTGATCTATGTTAAAATTTTCTTGATTCGGAAAGTTTGCAGCAACAATTTTTGCTACCTTAATAGCAAATATGTCATTTTTGTTGTTGTTTATCTCTTTTGGCTTTTCCACATGGCGCCATTCTATTAGTGATTGCGGCAACAAACAATATGTATAATTGTTGTGAATTAACCAATCATACCTGTTTTTATGCTCTAACAATTTCCTGGAAAAATTGAACAAACTTTTACTATTATAGGTACTGTACGCCAAAATACTACTATACTATAATTATTTTATATATTTGCACTACTATTAACTACAGTTGTACGATAGAATTTTGGAATAACGTTAATAGACTGTCGACAAGTCAACTCATGCAATTGCCCAACAACAGACTAAATCTTACACAAACAAAATCAGTAAAATTTTGTACTTACATTTCAATCAAATGTTTGGCAGCAAAATGTCGTGTTGTTTATTTAGTCTTAAAGAACGGCATGATATTCAAAAGTCGAGGTGATAGTATGAGAATGTTGCAAGGTGTACGAATCACACAGCTTTTCACTTGACAATGGACTGCAAATATTATATTACATATATTCAATACCAACTCGGTATCGCAAGGATCCAATCATTCAGGAGCCAGGTATTGTCCTGGAGTAAAAACTATTTTTTTTTTGTATCACAGTAGATCTGATTAATAATTATTCATAAATTACAAAATCACAGAAGATTCTTTAATAATGATCCTATTAAAGATTAAATAAGAAACACAAGCAGAATCAAAATACATACAATTGAACTTTCGGAATTTTAGACTTCACTACCCATTCTCTCAAATCTTTCACAAAATATTTAACATTATCATCAATTGCTTCACACATAAGTATCAAAATATTCTGTTGAACTTTCTTAAATTGTAGATTTACTGAAATTTAGTGAACATACATCATCATTAATATTTAATTTGATTTGATGCTGTTCTTTGATATGTCATTAGGAGGCATTAATTTCATTATTTTTCTGTAACGAGCAACTCTTAAATTATCTAACGCTTCTACTCTCTTTAATCTGTCACACATTTTTCCAGATGAATTTCTAACACATAAATTCACATTCGTATATTACAAGTATGTGGATCTTTAAAGTAATTCATACAAATGTTCTCACAGAAATATTTATAGTCTTAAAATTCGCAGTTTAGTTACACCTGCATTTTTACGTAATGAACATAATTGTTACGTTAAGTTAGTCGAGAGATAGTTGCTGTAAGGCCAAAGCTTGGGAGTTGCCAGGCCTGGCCAGGCCACGCTTGGCCATGGCCAGCACCCCGTTTAGGTGCTTTTAAAGTAGAAGGCATCCAAGGAAAATGCTCGATACCCCGGCGGGAGCTAACGGAGCCAGGAATGTTCTCTCGTAAGCGTCGGCGATACTAGCGCCATCTAAAGTACTGCTGTTGCATAGCATGTGCCAGCGTAAATCAACAACTGGAACTTCTAACGTGCCTTTGACAGGTTTCACCACATCATGACTAATTTTTCTTAAACAATACGAACGATTAAAAATAGAGTACTGGCACGGACCTATCCCTCGCTCTCACGTGCTTAAGCGAGTACTGTTACAGTACGACCATAGCTATCCAATGAAGCACTATAGATGACTAGTTTGTCCGGCAATACTCGTCACGCCTGCTTCTACGATGTAAAGAGTAGCTTAGAGCTGCGAACGCCATCTCACATGCGAGAGTTCGTTCGCGTTTGCTAATAATCTTTTCGGCTGCCAAGTCGCACTCTCACTCTTTTCGTTCTCCCACGTTCCCCCGTGGTCAGCGTTCCCCCGCGATCCCCTGCGTTCTCCCATGTTAACCCGCGTTCACCAGCGTTTCCCCGCATTGACCAGCGTTCACCCGCGTTCACCTGTTTCTCCCCTGACCCCTCCCGATGATGCGTAAACATTTATATAGTTATGTGCTGCCGTATATTGACACGCCTCTTCCGAAAAAATCGAGTGATACCGCTGTTAGCTGTGCCTCTTCTCGCATCCCCACTTCTTACTCCCCAGTTCCCCTCCCCGCGCTCTGCTGTCTACATAGCAGTTACAAAGCCGTTAAAGCTTGGCGAAAAAAAAATAGCCACATGGCCCTGTCGATCAAGACACGTGCTTCGTGCTACGAGCTTTAACGCGCCGGAACTGCTGGGGCCTTTTTACGCTCTATATCAGTACGTCTAACTTATCGTCGACACGCAATTCGGTAGGTTATTTTTTCTTTTCAATATTATTGCTTGACTCATTCGCACGGCAATCCACGTGTTTTATGTTTACGCTGATTCCAGTGCGAACTAAATTTCAAGTTTATGGATCGAATTGGGTTAGAATACGTTGTTATTTACATATCACTTCGTCATGAAATCAGTGTGGCCTTGTTCACCGTTGTTCATCGCGAGACACGTTCATGGTGGTATGAGCTTTTATGTGCCGGGGCTTTCTCACGCTGGATTTACCAATAACTTCTTGAACTCATCGTCGACACGCAATCCGGTAGGTTATTCTTATTGTTACTATTGCTGGGCTCATTCGCACGACAATCCACGTATTGAATCTTTACGTGGATTTCGGTGCGAATAAAAATTTCCAAAATATTGAAATAAATGGGGTTAAAATTCATCACTATCGTGTCGTACGATGAGTGTTTGTCTGCCTTGTATATTAATATTACCGTATTTCTTTCCTGTACTCTACTATTGTTATACCATGTACTGTATTGTCTCCTCTTTTAGGTATTGTGATCTATGGATTCAATCTAATGGATCAATCGACGGAGGAACACCTTATACAAGATGTACAAGTTACACCGATCCTGTGGGACAAAACTCATCCTTAAAACCTTAATTCAGGACTAAAATCAAAGCAGTGGGAAGTTGTGGCTGCTTAAGTTAAAAAAGATAGTAAGTACGTTTTTTACTGCAAATAAGACGTGAACGAATTTCGTTTCCAGCAAATAGACATCAATACATTTCATGAAGTCGGAACCACACGGCTTTTTGAAATTCTGCTCTGTTATTATAATAAAAAAAAAATCCGTTCATTTGCATTAAAATAAGTGCTTATAAGTACAGGGAAGTTCCAATTTTTGTGTCGGTTTTGAGCAAAAGTTTGTGTTAGTTGCATTAGTCCTGTGCTGCAGGGGCTGCATTGCAAGTCCAAGTGTGTTATTTGCTAAAACGAATTTTATACAACAGTTGCAAAATTTATACATGTACACGTTTTAAAATTTTAAATACACTTGAAGATACAGACTAGGTACACTGAGAGAGAATTGGTCGAGCTGCTCTGCTGACTGGACATACCGTGCCACTAAAATCAGTAGTGCTGCTCTCAGTCTCGGTGGGACTGACTCTCTGCCGGACTGGGGGCTATTTCCCTCCAAGCCGGAGTACCGAATCTCCAATACCAAGCTACAGAGGCTC